>JABUQX010056967.1:0-5000 GCA_015478945.1 Trachelipus rathkii | reverse complement strand
TAATAATTTTAAAGCAGTATAAGAACAAGTTAACATGCATAACTTTGCATGTTAACTTTCTAACTTTTAAAACTTATTAAGATTTTATTTATAGTTATTATTGTTGTTGCTTTGTAATCTATGTTCTAATATTAATCAAATTTGTCAATGAAAATAAAAAAAAATAAATACATGATTCTAATAAGGAAACGGTGTGATAGTATACGGACGATATAGCTGTGGTATGTTTTATAAATTAAATAATTTAATTTTATGTCGAAAGCCGATGAATGAATTTGCTGCTCCTTCAGAAATTTCTTAACTTCATCAAACACTCGAGAAAAACATGCTTAAATCTAAATCCAATAAATGATTGATATTGATTTTTATTATTATTATTATTATTTATATTATTATTATTATTATTATTATTATTATTATTATTATTATTATTATTATTATTATTATTATTATTATTATTATTATTATTATATTATATTATTTATTATTAATATTTGATTATTATTATTATTTAATTATTATTATTATTATTATTATTATTATTATTATTATTATTATTATTAGAGAGAGTGAGCACGAGTAGTAAAAAGTTACAGCAAATGCCACTGATGTATATTTATATATATATTTATATAATTATATATATAATAATATATATATAATAATATAATATCTATATATATATATATATATATTATAGTATTATCTATATAATATATATATATATATATTAATATATTAGGTCATTCGAAGCCATCATGACCCCTAAAGAAAATTAACTTAGAAGGCAATTTAAAACAAGAGAATATAAAAATCCCCGTTGACTTTTTATGGGATTAAATATACCTATATAGAAAAAAAAAACACATTTAAATGTATTTTGAACTTCACCATAGTCCAAATATATTTCTAAATAATATTATTATTATTAGTATCTATTATTAATTATATAATATTATTATTTATTATTCATTGATTGAGTATTATTATAATATAATTATAGTAATATAATTAATAGATACTATAATATAATAATATAACAAGTTTATAAAAAATTTATATGTATTTTAAAATAAAATTATTATATAATTCTAATATTAATATTATATTTATATATACTATATTATTATATATATATATATATTATATATATATATATGTATTATTAATAATATATAGTATATGTTTATTGTAGGTGATATAAATTATATAATACCTAATAATATAAATATATAATATATATATATATATATATATATATAATATATATATATAATGATATATATAGTATATAAATATATAATCATATAGCGCTATATATATATAATATAGTATATATTATATATAATATATATATATATATACTAATATATATAAATACTATATATACGATATATATATATATTATATAATTATAAATATAAATATTATATATGAAAATATAATATATAATATATCATTTTATATCTATATATGTTCTATAAATGCTCATATATCCTTATGTTCTATATATGTTCCTATATATCATAATATGTTATATATATATATATATATTATAATATATATATATGTATATATATCCATATCTCTAAAAAACTAGAATAGCTACAGGGAAAAGAATTATATAGTATTATAAGTATTAATAATAATATATATATTTATTATAATATATATATAATATATACAGTATATATATAGTTTACAATTTTAAAATTAATAATAATAAAATCTTATAAGATTATATATATTATAGTAAGTAGGATAATATACATAATATACTATATAATATAACTATACATATATAATATAAATATTATTAATATAAATAGATAATCTCAAAAAGTAATCATATATCGTAATTATATATATATATATCTATATAATATATATATGAAGTTAAATAATAACTTATTTAATATATATATCTAAATAACCCTATATAATTTAATACTATAGTAGTTTCTGCTATATAATATTATTGTTATTATTGTGTTCTGTGTTTAGATTTTACCAAGGAAACTGTTAAAAAAAAAAAAAAAAAAAAAAAAAAAAAAAAAAATAAAATAAAAAAATCTCAAAAATGAACAATAGAATACAGGGAAAGGGAATTACCAATTTGGGGAACTCCCTATGTTAACGAATTTACTCGTTAGTGAAAATCTGTAAAAGAATCATATAACATAAAAAAAAACGTAAAAAGAATAAAAACTTTAGTGTGTTGTTTGGTGGGGAGCTCGAGCCGGCGAGGGGACATTAGTATCATATGATATATTTGTTAAGGTTATTTACACGGCAATTATTAGGGGCCTCGAGCAGACGGGGAACACAGGAGGGGACGTTTTCCATTACCCCGAGGGGAGGGGCGTTGAGGAACACCCGTCGCGACACCAATAATACCAAACAGTTGGGTGTTCACCGAAGGACCCTCACCACACGAGGGGGGGGGAAATAGTCCAACCCCGGTGTAGTTCCTACGGAAGGCCGAGAGACACTGACTACTTTTATCGGTGCGGTATACCCATGGGGTATTCTTTAGTTTAAAAGATAAAAAATTACTATAAAATCATTTATTTTATAACGAGTTACGTATATTGGAGTGTTTTATTAATGGTAGAGCTTTCTACTCATATTACCATAATTTTAACACTAATTTTTTTATTTGACATCTTTTTTTACCTGGTTCTAAAATTTATTCTTTTTCCCTGTATCTATTGTAGTTTTTGAGATATGATTTTTTTTAGTTCTTTATTTTATTTATTTCTTTTTTCATTTTTTTTTCTTTTTTTTTTACATTTTCCGCACTAAAACAATATATTTGACATGTCTCACAATAACTCATTTTTTATTATATTGCATTCTTGGAGAAAATTTAATAAAAAAACAGATACGTTTCCTTGTTAATTTTAAAAGTATCGGTCAGGTTTTCATCTACAGAGGTAAGCACGCCACGGCTAGTGGCAAGTCTACACTAGCGCTAACTAACAACGTCAAATAAATTAATAATAAGTTTAAACCCCGCATATTTTAAATTCCGATGTAGAGTTTTGAAAAAAAAAATGCCCGAAAAGAAAGTCCTTTTTTTTATTTAAATTATAAAATAAAGAGGGTAATAAAATGTATATCCCTCTAAATAATAAAATATCAGAATAACTCCAAGACCATTTTTTACCAAAAAGTAAAGATGGCCCTGGGAATAGATATTATAATTGTTAATATATATATAATATATATATAGTATATAATATATTATATAAATTATAGTATCATATATTTTATACTGATATTATATTATTTATTCTATAAATTATCCTAATAATACTAGGTAAGTGATGTGGAGGTATATCTAACATTTTACCTTCATAAAACTCGTGACTGCCCGACATATAATAGCCACCCTCTTTATTAAAAACACGTTGTTTTCATATATGATTACATTTTTAATTGACATAGGAATTCCAAATTAATTTTAATTCAAATTAGATCAGCAAAAAAGTAATATCAATACTGCTATTAATTATAATATATAGCCAAATAAAAAATAAAATAAGATAATGAGGATAACTACCTTTCCTAGCAAAAATTTACAGAACCAATTTAGCTATCACTAAAACTACTATAATAATAAGATTAGTATAAATAAATAAATATTTTAAGACTACGCCCTCAAATAAACCTAAAAAGTTTATTTAAAGAGTTATTATAACTAAAAGAATATTTATGATTCAATAAAAACAATATTTTAAACTTTAATAATAAATGTAATAAAATTCACAATTCATGGATTCTAGGAAATAAAGTGTCACGTTAGAAACTGCTGATATGTGACACTCATATTTTTGCTTAAACCCATAAAAAAAAATACTGTTATACATAGGAAATATATATGTAAAAAATTATAATAGTGAAGGGGACTTCCTTCCCTTAGCCTATTATATATTTAATATATGATTTTAGATAAAAAGCTTAATTTTGGAACTATAAATGATTTAGATCATATGATATATATTACTATACTTACTTAAGTAAATAATGAACAATAATTTGTAAGGCTTTGATAAATAGGTCAATGATAAACTATATACATGGTCTTATATATTATATTACTTAATATAATAGGAATAGTAAGTGATATTCACAATATACGTAACTAAAAACTAATGAATAAACAATTTACAATATATAGTATATAATACCCACCACCTTATCAAATAAACAAAACTAAACCGGTATTATAATATAATCGATTATAATTACCCCAGGGCTCAATTCTTTGGTATCACGTTTATTATATTTACCTTACTATATTAAATACAATAAGTGATCTGCTTATCAATTAACTCAATGATCCACTTATTTTAACAGTCTCTTTTTGCAAGACTAGGAATACCTGCATATTTTTAATATATAAAAATTGATCTAGAAATAAAAGATGTATCTCGAGTACATCTAACTCATTCGTAGAGATAAATAAAATGGCAAACAGGATACCATCAATTAACAAGTAAAAATTAATAAGTAAATAAAGGTATAAGATGCCAATTTATAATAGACTATATCTTTAAATATTTAAATAAATAAACATCTTTAACATTAATATTATAATAATTTAGCATAACAGTAATTTAATTATATACCATTATATATCTAAACGATTTAAAATATTACAAATAAAATCATTTAACCAATGAAGAAATTTGTGCTTAGGAATGCCAAATTTACTTTGGTAATTTAACAATCTGAATTGATTAAAATTAACTTAAAACATTTATAGAACATATGTATCAACCTAAGTTGAGGTTCAAGTAACTGTCTAGCATACAATGTTATTATGCATAAATAAATTAAGAAAATTTTTATGTATATATTACTATTATATTTTATTATAACTTCTTAGGAAATTATATATACTTATACTAATACTTTACATATAACATCTCCCTATCAACATTTCTACTGTTTACTGTCTTTCCTATCTTACGTATATATATATATTATATAAA
>JABUQX010056966.1:42500-45000 GCA_015478945.1 Trachelipus rathkii | reverse complement strand
GCTATTATCATGGATACTAGGTGTACCTGCAAAACACAAACATTCAAAAAACATTCAAGCATTTATTCATTTCATTAAATTTTACATTGATATCCGGCTTAAGTTTTTTAATAAAAAGAGATTCTGCTATACGAAGATAGTTAAAATTACCAACTTGAAATAAAATTTTAAAACAAATAGCAATTTCAATGAAGGAGGGATTTGTGATCCGTTGTTAATGCTGTCCATATTTTACTAGGTTTATACCTCTGTTGGAGAATTCGGGTTCTTAAAGTGTTAGTTGTATATCCCACATAAGAGGAATTACATCCTACTTCTTTGCAATTAATTGATACACCCAACATAAACTTCTCACTCGTCCGTCCAGGACGACGGGTTACTAAAATATGATGACATTCGTCTCGGTGGTGTAGTAGCTTCTAACATTTACTCTTTTCTCTGAAGGTAACTGTCTTACATTTATGTTTAATTTTCGCTCTTCTCTAGAAAAATTTTGATTATTATTATTATTATTATTATTATTATTATTATTATTATTATTATTATTATTATTATTATTATTATTATTATTAATTATTTATTTATTAGAATTATTATATTATATTATTATTATTATTATTATTATTATATTTATTATCATTATTATTATTATTATTATAGTAGTATTCATAAGAGTTGAGCGACAACCTATTTCGATAAGAAGAAATAGAGCTATCGGTCTGAAACTTGGTATATGGTTATTGTTGTGATTAAACTTGATCACACACGAAATTTCATTTTCTAGATGTTATATTTAGGGTACCTCCCCCCGGAGCGTAGCTCCCAAAATATTCTTACGCCTTGTTGCTGCTTCCGAGTGGGTGAGATTAGGCTTAAGACGAGAGTTAGGCTTGAGCGTGATGACGTAATCTCGTCGTAGACGAGATTACGTCCCCCTGCGTCCCCCCGTAATGGGGGACGTAGCCCCCCTAAAAAATTAAATTGGTCGTAGAAGTCTGAAATTTGGATACCGAAGAATTGATTCCCGAAGGGAATCGATTCTGAGTCAGAAAACGAATTCCTGTAAGGGAATCGTTTTTTACGCCAGCTGGCTCCGGCTCCGGCCTCCGGCTCTGGCTCCGGCTCAGCTCCGGGCTCGGCTCCGGGCTCAGTCCTGAGGTCCAAATAATATAATCTATAGAGCTTAGAGTTATCGTATTGGGGTTAAAATTTTGGAGGAGGGTTAGATTTGGTGACGTAATCTTTGTTTCGTAGACGAGCTACGTACCCCCTGGCGTCCCTGAATGGCGGGACCCCACCCCTCTAAAAAATTAAAATTTTGTATATAAGGAATGTTTAAACAGATCTCTCCTCATTATACAATCGGCGATTGTACCAGCAAGATGCATTTCCTCCATCCCTCCAGCCCAGACTGTTGAGTAGGGGTTGTGGATCGGAGTCGGAGCGCGGAGTCGGGGAGTCCGTAAATTTAAGAGCGGTGGATCGAGTCGGAGTCGAAGTCGAGTCGGTACATTTCAAGAGGGTGGAGTCGGAGTCGGATCGGAGTCGGTTAATTTTAAAGAGGTCGGAGTCGGAGTCGGAGTCGGGGGCGTCGGTAAACTTCCAAGATAGTATAGTTTGGGTCAGAAAAATTTGAACTGCCAAGTTGTGAATTTGTGTTTCTGTGTGGTGACTTCAATCACTTCATGTAAGTTCACTGACTTGCGACTTCCATATCTCAAAAGGGCAATTGCAAACTTAAAAGTTTTTTAACCTGCACCTTATGTTTCAATTTGAACTATATTCTAATAAATTCAACTTTCAACCCTTATACCATCTATATTTAAAATGCCTGAAGAAATAAAAAAAACTCCATGGTGTCGAAGAGAAAATTTCTCTCATTGACAATGATATTCTACTATCTGCTGTTTATATGATCCTATCTACAGAGTAAGCCTAACTGAAGATCAAACAACAAAAAGCTTACATTCTGCACTTGCAACGTGGTCATTGTATTAAAGCGGTTGCAGGAAGTTCAGAAGAAAGTAAAACATTCTTGAACATATTGCAAGTGATGAAACTACACAACTATCCCCATTACTACCTTCTTAAAGTAATTTTTCAGAAAGCTCAGAAGATGAGTATGGAAAGCTTCTAGATATTGAAGAGCTTAGTCGAAAGCGTCGACTGCTCTACCTCCAAAGCAAGTTAGCGTTAAACGGCTTTTTCTGCTCTCAGCATTATAAAATCAGACCTAAGAGGAAAAATGATGGAGGAACTGGCAGATGCTATATTATATATATATATATATATATATATATATATATATATTATATATTAATAGTATATATTATATATATATATATATATATATATATATATATACTATTATATATATATATTATATATATATATTATATACTTATATACATATATATATTATATATATATATATATATATATATATATATATATATATATATATATTATATATATATAATATATAATATATACTATATAT
>JABUQX010056966.1:30000-37500 GCA_015478945.1 Trachelipus rathkii | reverse complement strand
GAGGGATCAGTTTAAATGTGAATGGTCAACCATGCGGTCGTGATTATGAGATGATATATGAAGACTCACATTCTCAATGCTCACGTCCTTTTTACGATTTATTTGCCAATACGGTATCATGCAGCGATAACGGTACATGTGTTGGTCTCAAGAAATACTGAAAAACAGTTAATTCATATGCATACCGATCTACACTCTGCTGATCTTTTTCTGTTTGTAATTTATATTTTTTAATTTCCAAAGAAAAGGAACATTAGGGATTGAATTTAAATTTGGACAAAGTTTGACATCCTCAATCTCAGTTCTGGTGTATTTGGAACATCCTCAAATCATCGAGATTGACAGAGTACGAAATATAATCTTGAATTATTAATGATGAATGAAGAAGAAATATTAAATGCCTTCGGAAACGAAAGAAGATTTTTAGGTGTATTCGCAAGTAATGAACTCTGTTCTGTGAAATTGGATACCGACTCTGGTCTTATCTTCAACACTTCTCGCAGGGATGTTTCAAGCAATGGACATTGGATAGCGGTGTATAAGAATAAAAATAATGTTGTATATTTCCTTGACTCTCTCTGCATTTAGATTTTATGTTTAGTAATCATTATGTAACATCTTTTTTAAAATATAATAATGTTCAATATGTTAAGACCTTATGTTTTCCTGTACAACCTATCAGGTCTAATTTATGTGGTGTATACTGTATTTATTTCATTATATGTTTTTTAAATAATGTTTCTTTTAATAATAATCTGGCTGTCGTCGGATTCGGACGCGTTGGAAACAGCTGGAAAAGAAGAAACCAGAAGAATCAGAAGAGAGATGGAAAGCTGATAGATCGGACTTAAAAACTCTAAGAAAACTACAAGCAATTTCTCAGAGAAGAAAAGGATAGTTCGTAATGAGTGCAAGAATGGAAGCCAGATTCTTACTTAGAAGTATTGAAAATTTTTATCAAACTAAAGAAAACATTTAAATTTGTTTTTATAGAATTTCAATATTTGATAATGAAATCAAAATTATAAATGAAAGAAAAATTATTATTTTAAAAATTCAAGTGGAGGAGCAACAAAATTTTCTCTCCAAGTCTTTTAATAATATTTTAATTAATATAATGGGATTTTAGGAAAAAAAAACACGTGAAGCAAGAAAACCTAACAGTTACTTCTTTTGATTAATTTTTGGATTTGGAATTAAAAATTATTATTGAAGCTACTTCTGGGCGAGATTTGGTAGTTAAATGATTGATATAAGAACGGCGCAGTCAGGGCAAATGAAGATTTTATTTACATGATTCAAGGTGCTGGGAACCATCTTTCTCCATCTTTTTCCATCCTTTTCTTTTCCAATGTACAGTTGCGGAGGAATAACAATATATTTTGGCATTTATTTAAATTGTCGTGACTATATTAAATGGTGATAGTGTTAGTTTAATAGTGGTTGTAATTATGATAGTGTAATAATAACTATAGTAAAGTAATGTAATGATAATAATGATAATAATAATAAAATAATAAATAATATAATAGATAATTAATTAATAATAATAATAATAATTAATAATAATAATAATAATAATATAGTAATTATTTAATTGGTGACTATTATTAATTGGTGATAGTGTTATTAATAGTGTTTGTGATTATGATAATAATAATAATTAAGCAATAATAGTAATAATAATAATAATAATAATAATAATAATAATAATAATAATAATAATAATAATAATAATAATAATAATAATAATAATAATAATAATAATAATAATAATAATAATAATAATAATAAATAATAATAATAATTAGAGATGATGATAATTCTAATGTTAATAATGATAATGATATGGCAGTGATTTGGTAATGACGGCTAAAAATAATAATATTAGTGATGGTGATAATAACGATAATGATAATAGTATTATGGTAGTGATGTGGTAACAGTGATAATATAATAATAATAATTTTGTCGGTAATGATGATAATGATAGTAATACTAATAATATATATATATGTATGTATGTGTATTTTTTTTAATTTTTTTTGTATTTTATAATTTTATTTATATAAAAGCCCCGATAGCTCAGTGTAGATTCACCGCCATACAAGCCGAGGGGTCCCAGGTCGCAACTGGTCGGGTGGAGATGTGAGCTATTCTCCCCTTGGGCTTGGCTCCGTCCTGCTCGGACGTTAAATGAGTACACCTCCTCCTTGATTAGGGCTCTGCCCGTGAGTGATGGTGTTTATCTCTGTAAAAAAAATAAATAAATAAATAAACTTGTAAATATATTTGATGCTAAAAATTTATATGTTAACGATTATGTAGTTTGCACTTATGTTATAAAGGCTTTAAAATAAAAACTTGTTTTCTTTTCCTGCTTTTTATCCCAAGAACTTATTTATACTAAAGAAAAAATATGACTTGAATCAATAGATCAATAGATCAATAGATCATGGATGGACTGAAGGGTGGTTGGAAGATGGTATGATTTACTGATTTAGTGATTTAGGGTATGTAAAACATAGCAATTTTAATAAAAAATATGACTTGAATCAATAGATCAATAGATCAATAGATCAATAGATCATTAGATCAATAGATCAATAGATCATGGATGGACAGAAGGGTGGTTGGAACGATGGCATGATTTACTGATTTACTGATCTAGGGTATGTAAAACATAGCAATTTTATAAAAAAATATGACTTGAATCAATAGATTCAATAGATCAATAGATCAAAAGATCAATAGATCAATAGATCACATATGGACAGAAGGGTGGTTGGATGATAGTATGATTTACTGATTTACTGATTTACTGATTTAGGGTATGTAAAACATAGCAATTTTGATAAAAATATGACTTGAATCAATAGATCAATAGATCAATAGATCAATAGATCAATAGATCAATAGATCACATATGGACAGAAGGGTAGTTGGATGATGGTATGATTTACTGATTTACTGATTTAGGGTATGTAAAAATGTAAACTTTTACGTTATAAACATGAAAAGCTTAAAAAGTTTTAGTAAAAACAAAAAATAAATTAAAAAATAAAATAAAAAATAATAAATTTTTGAAAAAAAATTAAGTTGAAAACAGAACATGCAGGCGTTCTCATGCCGGATCAAACATGAGGGACGCTTGGGCGCGCGCATGCGCCCATTTTGCGTCGGACCGCGCCGGCAAGCGCTCCTGCGGGCACGCGTACGCGCCGGTTTCACGGCGGATCGCGCCGGCGGGCGGCGCACGCGCCCGTTTCGCGGCGGATCTCGCCGGCGGGCGCGCACACGCTTCGATCAGGGGGCTGTTGACGCAACCCTCTTTGCCATGGAGGAGCCTCAAACACCCTTAGTCAAAATCTATATCCATATAAACATATATTTTAACACCAATATTGTATTATTATACAAATATTTACTACACCAGCATCGCACTGGAGCCAGCACCGGTGCGGCTGTCAACTCCTACTCCTCTGAGTCAGACTCCTTTCTCCTTCTTCTATACACTAGCCAAATTTCACCCTTCTATGATCAATTTTAATTTTTAGAGGGGTGGGGTCCCCCTTCAGGGGCACCCAGGGGGTAAGTAAGCTCGTCTACGACAAGATTACGTCACCATCTAACCCTCCTCCAAATTTTAACCCAATACGATAACTCTAGCCTCTATAGATATATATTGGACTCAGAGACTGAGAAGGAGCCGGAGCCGGAGTGCGTAAAAAACGATTCCTTACAGGAATCGTTTCCGACTCAGAATCGATTCCCGAAGGGAATCGATTCTTCGTATCCAAATTTCAGACTTCTACGACCAATTTAATTTTAAGGGGGGCTACGTCCCAAATTACGGGGGGACGCAGGGGGACGTAATCTCGTCTAAGACGAGATTACGTCATCACGCTCAAGCCTAACTCTCGTTAAGCCTAATCTCACCCACTCGGAAGCAGCAACAAGGGCGTAAGCAATATTTTGAGCTACGCTCTCGGGGGAGGTACCCCCTATATACATCCTAGAAACTTGAAATTTCGTGTGTGATCAGTTTATCACACACAAAAACCATATACCAAGTTTCAGACCGATAGCTCTATTCCTTCCTATCGAACTCTTACGAATACTACTTATTATTATTACTATTATTATGTAAAAATATTTTTTAATAAATATTTGGCAATTGTAGCTTTATTTCCGATAGATAAATGTTGCATCTGCTAAAATTATAATTTTTCTTATTGGTAAAATCATGGACATATTACCCAATTGTTAATTTCATTCGAAATCAGTACGTTAACAATGGTACTTGCATTGCTTTATATTTTAATAAAGAGTTATATTAATATGTGTTAGAGACTAAAGAAATAAAAACTACTGTTCCCAATGAAGTAATTGTTTATCATTTTAGAAAAGTAAGTATTATTTAAGTGTTGAAAGAAATTTTAATTTATTTTCATCCTTAGAAGCACTTGCAATGGCTTATTATATATATATATATATATATATATAAATATATATATATATATATATATATATATATATATATATATATATATATATATATATATATATATATATAATAATACATATATATATATATATATTATATATATATATATGTATATATATATATATGCTATATATATATATATATATATATTATATATATATATATATATATATATATATATAATATATATATAAATATATATATAATATATATATATATATATATATTATTATATATCATATATATATATATATATTATATATATTATATATATATATATATATAATTATATGTATATATAATATAATATATATATATGTATATAATATATATTATATATATTATATATATATATATATAATATTATATATAATATATATATATATATATATATATATATATTATATAATATATTATATAGTATATATATATTATTATATTTTATATATATAATATATATAATATATATAATATATATATATATAGTATATATATATATATATATATAGTATATATATATATATATATAATATATATATATATATATATATATATATATATATATTGTAAATGAAAATTACTGTTGTAAGAAATTGAAAGGTCTTCTAGAGATATTTTGGTAACCATATTTACATCAATTAATCAATAAACCGAAAATTTTTAACAGAGTTTCCTATATCAAGTATTGATTGTTATATTCCTCTCCACATTAATATGAATTTGAAAGATTTAATTGAAATTTATGCAGATGACTGGTCACTTCTTGATTTTTACAAAATCTTTAACTGATTCTGTGTGAAAAATATTGTGACCGACGATACTTCAAATGTCAGGTTAACAGCTATTGAAATGTTTAGAGGGTTGCCTAGGTTAAGGTTTCTTATGTTACCAGTTATTGATAGGTTAAGAGGAATGTTTAGGTTAACATCTATTGATAGGCTAGGAGAATTCTTATGTTAACATTGTTGGGTTAAGTTAAGTTTTGCATTGTATTGTTAGTTTAGCAACTATGATAGCTAGGGAGCATTGCTTAGGTAACTAAACACTGTTCTGTTCGATTATATAATAAGCTATATTAACATTTTTATTATTTGGGGTTTGTGGCAATCATAAGGCATTACATAGGTCATCAACCTAAGCCTTCCCAAAATTTAAACCTGACTATGGATAACCTAACATTGACTAATTTTAGGGAAATTTATTTTTTTTTATCAATTGCGGACGTAAGCTCGTTTTGGTTATTCCTTTTGCTAAAAAGCTGCCAGGGGTGTGGGACGGTAACCTAACATTGCCTAAAAAGTTGTGGTGGCATCTAATATTACGTTTCTCATACTAACTTAACAAAATACTAATTTGAACGACACTAGTAGTGGGTATAAGTGAGTATTACGATATATAACAAACGGCAAATAAATAATATATATAGTTAGTTATTTGCTAGGCTACTTCTTAAGTGATGGTGTAATACTGACCCGCGACATCACGCTGCTGATCCTCCCTAAAATTTAACGGCATTGCCTTTTAATTCACTGACGACTCAGTGGCAGAGTTTGATTATCAGAAGTTTGAGCGATGTAAGAATGGTTATATATTGGCTGACAATTGCGAGAGTCACATTGTATCCTTTCCGTCTCAGACGGTGGTTGTGTTTGATGATTTATTTCAGATCTTTGGGATATTCATAATATAGAGAAAGCTGATAATAATGTATGGATGTAGATGTTATCGGAAGCGTACCCGGTCATGGAGAGGGCAAATACATCGTTCCTCGAAGATGTTGATGAAGAGGAGTTCTTAGGACCCCAATCGCCGAGGAATTCTCAGAAAGTACATGAGGCCAACTCACCACAGTGTTGAGTTCACCAGTGAAAATAGTAAGTTGTTTGGAAGGAAAAGTGTTTTTAGTGTAGAATTATCTTTAATTAAATTAAGTGCACCTAAGAAAAATCTTCAATTATATAAATGATATTGTATTAAATATGTAGTGTTGGTGCATTTTATTTACCAACTGCACTTGATCACAAGCAACTCAATGTACCTTATTTTAAACCTTGTTTCAACTTTAGGCAATTTGCTGACTATGGATCTAATGTTATAAAGCCCAAGGGTTCTTGTAGAACTCATGCTCCTCTTGCTTCGTTTTAGGGATGCCGCAAGAGGACCGATATATATCGATATTGATATTTTTTTCGATAGTATCGAAAAAATATCGATGATATTTTTTCAGCCGATATTCGCTTTTTTAATTATGATTATTAAATTTTCCAGATCGAATCAACGATATAATTTTTTTTTTATTCTAGAAAATTTATAAGCAGTTTTCTATTTTCCATAAAATAACATTTAAGCAAAATGTGTGTATTTTTCAGGCGCGTTTAGACGATGGTTGTCATTTGTCTGACTTAGGAGGGGGAGGGGGGAAGGAGGTCAGATGATCATACAAGAGAAGAAGTAAGGGCCTATTAGCGGTAAGAACAATTTTCATAAATATATCTATGAGTATTTTTACTTTTCGATTAGATACTATTATAAAAGTGAATGAAGGTATACTATGTAATACATGACAATACTAGCTTTGATGTTAAGGTTAAATCTTTAATTAAATTTTAATTAATCTTGAAATTAGAAATGTTTAAGTTTATATGCGAAGATTTTCTACTTTGTTCGAAGCTTTATTCCTCTGTAAAACTACCTCCACTGCTAATTTAGGACCATGATATAGTGTTTACTTTAAAAAAGCACTATATATATATTATATATAATATATATATATATATATATATTATATATATTATATATTATATAAATATATAGTATATTATATATTATATATATATATATATATTATAATATATCTGATGTTTTAAATGTTTTTAATGGGTAGGAATATATATATATTAATATATATATTATATATATATATATATTATATAATAATTATATCATATTATATATAATATATATATATATATATATATATATATAATTTATAT
>JABUQX010056966.1:0-27500 GCA_015478945.1 Trachelipus rathkii | reverse complement strand
TCCTTTAATAGGATGGCTAGTAATTTAGACTGTTTCGGATTGAAGTTTTCCCTTGCAAGTTTTACTCCCAAGCGTGGGTAAACATCTTTGCTCTAACTTCCACCACCTGATTGGATCATCATTTGAATCTATCGTTTTTCTTGGTGATTCGTATCTCAAACCTTTGCACTACAAGTTTTCGTAATGAGTGAGTTTCTTCAGTAATATCGACTGTCTCCAATTCTTCAATTAATCTGTTATTGAAATACTGCTGTAGAAGGTGTGGTTCTGTAGATTTTTTCGTTATTTCCTTTTAATGGGTGGCGAATTTAATAGAACTGTTGGATTGAAGTTTTTCAACTGCAACCGAGTAACGATTACAACTAGTATTTAATATCGTTACAAAAATTTGCTTTAGAACGGGAATCTAAGTAAGTTGCAATAGTTGAAGGTCCATTCAATTTTCACAGAACCAAGCGTTTTTCTAGCTTTAGTTTTATAGCATCTTTCATTCTTTTTAAAACGTCATTATTTTCATTTGAAGATGGTTCAAAATGCTTCTTAGCGTAGAAGATTAATAAGATTAATAAGATTAATAAAGCTGTAGAGGCACTGATTTTTTTTTGGTAGTTTCTTCAAATGGTTTCAATAGCTTAATGCAGTGTGATATGATGTCATTTTCCAAGTTAATAAGATTGTTAACTTTGGAATACGAACTAGCGTACAAAGCAAGAAGTTCTTTGAGCGAATTACTTCTTTCCTCTATGGAAGTGTGATTATTCGAGCGAGTTTGAAGTCTTTGCATAAGCATTAAGATATTGGAATATCAAGCCGTTTTTTGAATTGCATTTATCATTTTACATTTTTATTTTATTTTTCAGATTCTCTTAAGTTACTTATTATAAAAATTCCATATCAATCTCGACAGTAAATATTCCGCGCAGACATCCGCGAGGAAAAGCGGGATGCGGATGCGGATGCGGATCTTTAATATATATTGCCGATGCTCCGCGGATGCGGATTGCGGATGTCACATACATGCACTTAATATATCTATATATATACGGTATTATTTTGAAAATAAATTATTTAGAAAACTTCTATTTCATTTTCACCTTATTTATAATTTTTACATATTTTATAATATTTGGAAAAGACACATTTGAATAAATTTATATTTTTATCTAATTAATGTCCGTTAAGTGTTTTTATGGATTACAAATTCGAATTTCAGATTTGTTGTGAAAAAAGAGTTATGTATTTCAGTTAAATACATTTCAGTAACAACTGAGTTCTCTCTCTTCTCTCTCTTTCTCTCCTTCTCTTCTCTCTTCTCTCTCCTCTCTCTCTCTCTCTCTCCTCTCTCTCATCTCTCTTCTCTCTTCTTCTCTCTCTCTCTCTCTCTTCTCTCTCTCTCTCTTCTTCTCGTCTCTCTTCTCAACATTAATATATTATTATATATATATATATATATTATAATATATATCTATAATATATATTATATATATATATATAATATATATATCATATATATACTTATGCAGGTGTATATATATATATTATATACTATATATTTTATATTATATAATAATATATATATAAACAATATTTTTTAATCCGATATATCGATATTTTTTGACCGATAGTATCGATAGCAATTTGATATTTTTTAAAATATCGATATATCGATATATCGATATTTTTTATACATCGGCATCCCTACGTTCGTTTATTCGTGTATTAAAATGTAGACCTAAAATTATGATTCAGCAACAATGAATTGTTGCCAGTTAATCCAAACTCTTTTCAACTCTGACTTTTAGTGCGTCTTTTAGTAAGTTTGAGATAAATTCTTACTTTGATAATATTGAAACCAATGATACCACAGATTCTGTTAATGTTATTAATGTGCAATATTTTATTGATTTATATGGTGATGACGTTGTTATGGTTCACTTTCATTTAATAGCGCTTGCGGCAACTGCCTAGATTTAAGTTTATTATTATGTTTCTGTAATTTGTTTTATGCTATGTTTGCACGTTTGTATTGCTTTGGTTTTTGTATACATTTAAATGCAAATAAAAAAAATTGATACATTCACTGCTTCTGGTAAATATTTATTAATTCATTACCAGATTCGGTTGATCATTCACGGTTTTTTTAAAATCGTCGTAGACATTCGGAAAAACTGTATCGCTCAACCAAATTACAAAATCGGAGGAATGTGCAGGAGTGAGTAGTAGGCATCAGAACAGACAAAGTGTTTTTAAGGCCTGTGATTGGCTGTTGGATATTAACATCGCTAAGCCCCGCCCCTTTTATAAATCCGAGCAATTTTTGCTAGGCTTTGTTATAAACCCAAGCTCTGCTTTAATTTTATTCATTTGCATTTATTTTTTTACTTATTTACTTTTATGTTTTTTCACATATTTTTCGTTCTATTCTTTAAATTTATCTTTACTTTTCGTTTTATTCGTTTTCGTTTTTTTCCAGTTTTTCGTTTTATTCGCTTTATTCGTTTTTTTATGGTATACGTTTGTTATGATGTGTTCTCTCTTTCGTCCGTGCCCATTGTGAAGACACACACATACCTACATACACATACAAACCTACCAAGCATCCGCGAAACTATATATATATATATATATATATATATATATATATATATATATATATATATATTATATATATATTATATATATATATATATTATTATATATATAATATTATATAATATATATATATATATATATTCATATATATTATATATATTATATATATTATATATATATATAATATATTATGTTTTATTTAATTTTTAGGTATTATTTCATTTTAATATATTTATTTTAGTTGCCCTATTTATTTATATAAATTAGATATGCCCTAAAATAAGGTAAATAAGAATACGTTTTCTTCATTCAGATAAAATTAGCTAGTTCGAAAATTTCGCATTACCCTAAGAGGAATCAAACCTCCTTGACTTTTAGGAGACCTGTATATTTAAAGTGGTAAACTTTACAACACCGATAACCACATGATCTTGTAGTTTGACTTTTTATCTTGAAATCATTGTATCTCAAATAATAATAATTAAAAAAAATTCGAGCTCTTATCACTTTCGATCAAAAACCTTTTTCCTTTTTTTTGCCATAGAGAGAGACACAAAAATACTTTGTTTTTTATCGAATGCTACAATATATATATATATTATTATATATATTATATATATATATATATATAATATATATATATATATATATATATAATATATTATATTTATATATATTATATATAATATTCATATATATATATATATATATATATATATAATATATATATTATATATATATATATAATATATATATATATATGGGACAAGTTATTAACGCCACCGAAACGAGCTCGTTATCAAAAAAATTTTTTTCACGAGGTAGCATCTATGATACATAATAGATGTTCTAGGGTCGAAATGAATTTTTTTTTTTTTTTTTTTTTTTTTTTTTTTTTTTTTTTTTTTTTCTACTGTTCTAGGGGCATATATATATCTATATATTATTTGTAAAGGTATTACGGCAATGTAGGGGCTCGAGCCGTACGGAACACAGGGTGGGACGATTTCCTACCCGTAGGGAAGGGGCGAAGAAGGACCCGCGCGACACGCAATACCAAAGAGCGGGGTTCCAGGAGACCCTCCGGAGGGGGGAAATAAGTCCTACCCCGTAGTTCCCGGAAGCCGAGAGACCCCGACTCCTTGCCATCGTTTGCGTATACCTTCGGGTATTCTTAATTAATTTTCCTATTACTAAATTTTACCAGGATTCAAAAAATGTATTCCTTTTTCGCCTGTAAGATATTGTAGTTTTTTGAGATATGATTGTGTCTTTTTTTTTTTTTTTTTTTTCTCATTTCGACCCTAAAACGTCTATTTATATCATAGAAGCTACCTGTGAAAATTTTTTTGATAGATCCGAGCTCCCGTTCGTGTGGGCGTTAAGTACTTTTACCACAGAGGTATGCAGGTTATATATATATATATATTATACATTATATATAATATAATATTATATATATATAGATATATATATATATATATTATATTAATATATTAAATATATATAATATATATATATATATATTACTTATATATATATAATCTAATATCATATATATACTCAATGGTTAAACTACTGAGCAGTAGCGTATATTTTTATTGATTTAAGTTTCCCTTTGGATTGTAAATGAAGGAGTTTCAAATAATATTCATCGGGTGGGGGATGTTAATATTGGAGAGGATAAAATCAAGTTAATTTATTCCAATTTTATAACTATAATGTAGAAATATAAACTATTCGAGGTGTCTGTCATTTTGTACGGGATTTGTTGTGCAAAGCACACTCCCGACAATGATTAAGACACACGCTCGCTTATATATATATATATATATTATATATATTATATATATATATATATATATATATATATATATTAGAACTATATATATAAATATATATATATATATATATATATATATATATATGATATATATATATATAATATATATATATATAATATATATATATATATATATATACTATATATTATATATATATAATATATATATATAATTATTATCATATATATACTATATATATATATATATATTATACTTATAGTATTATATATATATATAGTATAATATATATAATATATATATATATATATGTAATATATAGTATATATTATCTATATATAGTATTACGTCTTAAAACTGGATTACGAACTATTAATTAATAAAAGAGGGATATTGAGATTTAAATTGGAATTAAATTATCATTAAAACTTCAAGCGTGGGATAACACTAAATTTATATTTATAGATAACGGGATGGGACGAATTACAGTATCACTTGTGATAAACGAGCTTTCGTCTAGGTTTTCCTAGACATTTTTCAAGTTAGAGAGAGGGAGAGACTGTTATGTTTAGGGAAAGAGATTGATATATGAATGAAAATTTATTGAGAATTTTGGTTGGTTTGTGCATTTGTTTTTAGAGGGGTGAAATATTTGGAAGATAATAAAATTGCACTTTGTAAATAATCGAGTGCATATTCGCCTTTTTGTTTATTGAAGTTGTGGGTATTATATATATAAATAGATTCTATTATTTTTCTTTTCTGTGTGTTGTTAGCGGTTTTTAGTACGGAGATGTTTTGTATGTCGATGTTGTGATTGTATTGGGTTCTGTGGTGGGTGAGGGCTGAATTAAGGCGGTCTTCTGTTAAATCATTTTTATGTTGTTGGGTTCGTCTTGTTAGATCGTTGGTTTCTTTTATGTATATGGCGGGGCAATTTTGACAGGGATTTTGTATATGCAGTTGGTGTTTGGGTTATTGACGGTGGGGGGTTTTAAACAATGTTTTAGGGTGAACGTTATTATTTTTGAGTGAAATGTATGGGCTGGGAAGAATTTGTTTGATGTTTTTTATTGTTGGGAAAGGGGCATGGGAGAAAAGTTTTTGTTATTCATGTTGGTTGGTGTTGGTGGGGTTTGTAGAATATTGTTGTTTGGCTTTCATGGGAGGATTTATAGTGCATGAAGTTGGGGGGGGGGTAGTTTAAATGTAAAGATGGTGCGAGAGAGGAAAATTTGGTTCAGAGCGGCGAGGTGATTGGGTGAGGCATATTTCGTTAGTGCTCTGATGTTAAAGGCGCTGTAAGAGTGGCTGTTTTATGGAATTGAAATGAGTGAAATACCAGTGTATGTAACGGATTAGAGGAGAGCTTTTCGAGTAGAGGCGTATGTTAGAGTGTTTGTTTTGTGCAAAGTTAGTAAATGTTGTCGCATGAATAGGAGGGTGTCGTTTGTCGAAAAGTTCATTGGTGAAACTGATAGATGGATGCAAATTGTTTATATGGTTGAGTAGGTTTTGAAGTCTTATGTGTTTGGGTATGCTGCGAAAACATCGTTCGACCATGCGCAGCAATGACTGTTTTGGGGAGATGTGTCTAGGCGTATGTGTAAGTATGTTCTAGGGGTCCATATATATGTGCGCAAGGATATGGAGAAAGAGTGTGATCCCCATCGAAGGCCAGAGGTTTGTTTAAGTAAATTATCCGTTGAAAACTGAGTAGTTATTGAGTTGAGGGTTAGATAGAATGAGTTTTTATGATAAGGGAAGGGGTAAGAAAGAATGATGTTGTTGTTGGTTAGGTAATCTTCGAGTAGTATGTAAAGGTGTGGTCTACGGGGACGGAAAGTGAAAGTGACTTTTACATCGAGCTTAAAAATTGATGGGTGGTGGGGTTAAGTTGGTGGGTTTTTTGTATAAAATCAGGGGTGATTTTTTTTATATGAGCAGGGGAAATATTGCCAAGTAGGGTTTTTAACTATATTCGGATAGGGCCAGGTTGATAGTTGTACGGTTATACAATTGGTGTGGAAATTGGGGCTTAGTGGGGTGGCTTTGGTTGTGAACTTTCGGGATTCCATATAGAATTTTGAGATGCTGTGTCATATGGGCTTATGTGCTTTTGATTGGGATATCTGGAGTGGTCTCAGTAATCTTTTTTAATTCTGTTAAGGTGTTCGAAGGAGTTTTTCTGTGGCTGTTTTTAGTAAGGGGGTATATATGTATTAGGATCTTGGGTAGGGTTTGGCATTTATTTATGTAGGTCGTGAGTGTTCAAAATGACGATATTATTATAGAAATTACAATATACAAAATCTCACTAATATCATGAGAAGGTTTCCTTCTCAAATAGCCTATACATCAAATAATAAAAAGAAAACTCCCCGCTCTATTTTACAAAGCCCTCAGCACCCTACAAAAAAATCAAAACATCATCATAACCAGAAGCGATAAGGGTAATAATATCGTCATTTTAAACACTCACGACTACATAAATAAATGTCAAACCCTACTCCAAGATCCTAATACATATACCCCCCTTACTAAAAATCCACAAAAAAAAATCCTTCGACACCTTCAACAGTAACCTAAAAAAGATTACTAAAGACCACCCAGATATCCACAATAAAAACAAAGCCCAAATGACACGCATCTCAAAATTCTATGGAATCCCCAAACTACACAAACCAAACCACCCACTACGCCCCATAATTTCCAACACCAATTGCAATACCTACAAACTATCAACCTGGCTATCCAACATATTAAAAACCCTACTTGGCAATATTTCCCCCCTCATATAAAAAACACCCCTGATTTTATACAAAAAACCCACCAACTTAACCCCACCACCCATCAATTTTTAAGCTTCGATGTAAAATCACTTTTCACTTCTGTCCCCGTAGACCACACCTTACAACTACTCGAAGAGTACATCACCAACAACAACATCATTCTTCCGTACCCCTTCCCCCTAATCAAAAAACTCATTCTACTAACCCTCAACCATAACTACTTCAGTTTCAATGATAATTACTTCAAACAAACCTCTGGCTTATCGATGGGGAATCACCCCTCTCTCCAACTCCTTGACCAACATATATGGAAGCTCCTAGAACATAATTACATATACCCTAACGATCCCCCAAAACATTACATGCTGGCTCGTTGAACGATGTTTTCGCAAGCCATACCCAACACATAGACTCAATAACCGATCAACCATATAAACAATTACATCCATCTATCAGTTCACCCATTGAACTCGCGAACAAACGACCACCCTTTCCATTCCTCGACACATACTAACTTGGCACAAAGCAAATCACCTACATACGCGTCTACCGTAAAACCTCCTCTATCCGTTTTCAACACTGCGTATTCCACCATTCCATATCAATAAAACCAAGCCACTCTTACTGCCCTATTACGATCATAGCACTACGAATATGCTCCCAAATCACCTCGCCTTAAACAATTTCTCTTCTCACTTTTACAAATTAAAACTATCCCCCCCACTATCATCAATAAATCCTACCACAAACAGCCAAACAAAAGCTACAACCCCACAACACTCATACCATGAATAACCATGAATAACAATTTCTCTTCTCCACTTTTACAAAATTAAACTATCCCCCCACTTCATCAAAAAGCCTTCCAAAAAGCCAAACAAAAATTCTACAACCCCCCCCAACACTACTACCATGAATAACAAAACTTTCCTTCCCATACCCCTTCCCAATAATAACATTAAACAATTCTTCCCCAGCTCCATACATTTCACCCAAAATAATACATTTACCCTAAAAATTGTTTAAAACCCCCCACGCGTCAATAACCCAACACAAATGATATACAAAATGCCTGTCAAAATTGCACCCGCCAATACAAGGAGAAACAACGGTCTAACCAAGACGACCCAACAACATAAAAACGAATTTAATACATTACACCTTTAGTTGAGATTTTATCAATAATAGATTTTAAATACAATCACAGCATCGACATACAAAACATCTCCGTACTAAAAACCGCCAAAAACACACAGAAGAAAAATAATAGAATCTATTAATATATATATAAATACCCACAACTTCAATAAACAAAAAGGCGAATATCCACTCGATTATTTACAAAATGCATTATTATTTTCTTCCAAATATTTCACCCCTCTAAAAACAAATGCACAAACCAACCAAAATTCTTAATAAATTTTCATTCATATATCAATCTCTTTCCTAACATAACAGTCTCTCCCTCTCTCTAACTTGAAAAATGTCTAGGAAAACCTAGACGAAAGCTCGTTTAACACAAGTGATTTTGTAATTCGTCCCATCCCGTTATCTATAAATATAAATATAGTGTTATCCCACGCTTAAAGTTTTAATGATAATTTTAATTCATTAAATCTCATCAACCCCTTATTAATTATTTATACTTCGCGATGCGGATGTTTTAGATTTTAACATCCGCGGATGAGGATGCGGAGTTTGATATATATATATATATTATTAATATATATAATATATATATATATATATATATATATATATATATATATATATATATATATATATATATATTATATATATATATATATATGTATATATTGTGAAGAGCACACAACAAATGAGCCATTACGAAGGTTAGGTTTATGTATATATTTTTTGACTAAATCAGATTACAACAGAATCTCGCCGAGGGTAGTCCGAAGAGTAAGGAGAAAGGTTAAGTCAAAATAATCAACGAAAGAAAGAAAGAATCATTTTAGTCCCGATATCGGTGAGTAACCAACTTTGTTGTTTTTTTAATAATAGGAATTTTACTATTTTGGAAGGAGTAAATTTATAATTGTAAATGTTTACATTATAGGGAATCAGTGCTGGAGCGCTCATCTTAAAGAAGCCTACACCTATCCGAAGAAAGGAATTTAGATTTAGTAGATGTTACCTTGATTAATTAGGTATCGGGAATGAAAAGTCTTTTGGGATAGAAAACAATTTAGAAGGTGTCAATCAACTGAAGTTTGGAAATTACTTGGCAAGTTTTTCGGGGTAACGCATAATAATAGGACCATTTAAAAACTGTAAGTGTTCTTTCCGTGTTGAAAAGTTTAACATAACGTTAATAAATTTAATGATTATAAATCTTTAGTTAAAAGTGACTTCATATACTGTGGTTTTAAAAAAACATTGTTCAGGATTTTAATTGAATAAAATAAGAGATTAGTATTCCGTAAATATTATAGTTTTGTGACAGAATTAAACGCAGTGACCTTTTTAATAATAATATTGTTCGTATATGGAGTAATAAAAAAAACTTATCGAATAATTACGATGTATATTTTGAACTAATGTCCTCTCGTTTATTATTTTGAAAAGCATTAGCCGATATGTTCCTCTCTGTTAGTCCTGCTGAGCCGTGATAGAAGAAAGATCGTGCCTTCGATTCCATGTTGGTCGTCTAGTAGAAGGATAATTATGTAATTAGTAAAGGATTCATTTCAATTATTGAAGTATGTAGAGGTTTATATTTTATTTAGTACGTGCTAGCCTCTTGGTTTAATTGTTATGAAAATTGCGGATTATTTCTCCCGTTACCTACTCTCCATTTTGCAAAAAGATATGGGACCTTTGGATTTAAAGGGTCACAAGAGTTTCCAGTTACCAAGAAAAGCATAGCGTAACTATATATATAAATATATATAATCATATATATATATATATATATATATATATATACTATATATATTCATATTATAATATATATATAATAATATATATATATTATATATAGGTACTATCCTTAAAGGAAGTTAGAATAATATCACTGATAATCGAAATATATCCGAACCCTATGCGAACACCCTACAGTGTTTGTTGTTAGCGCATGCGTCAACAGGGCCAATTCCTAGATAAGCAGGCAATAGATAATTTTGGTACTTTTTTAGAATTTCTGACACCCTGCAGTACAATTTGTTGAGTTAAGCTAAGAATAGTGAGGCTATTATTTTGCTTTTGCGTTTTAATTTGATTTATAAAATTATATTGCTTCAATGATTTTAAGAAAAGAAAATCTTTCAAAATATGCAATTTATTACCAAATATTTAGTAACAATAATAATAAATAATAATAATAATAATATAATAATAATATAATATAATAATAATGGCCAAACTAAAGAAGTTACCCGCATAATATCTCGAAAAACTAAAGTAGGTACAAGAAAAAATGACTAACATATCATGGAATCAAGCGTATGAAATTTGTAGGAACAATGGAAAAATTTTTTTTTCCATCTCCAAAACTACGAGTAGCTTTAAGTCTGAAATTTTTTGCAGCGTGATAAATATTTTTTAGGGGGCTCGAGCCGACGGTGGGACAGAGGGGGGCGTTTTCCATACCGTAGGGAGGGCGAAGAAACCCCCGCGCACCAAAAATACCAAAGAGCGGGGGGTTATCCGGCAGGACCTCCCGAAGGGTGAAATAGTCCAACCCGTCGTCCCCCGGTCACCGGGAGCCGAGAGACCCCGACTCTTGTCATCTTTGCGGTATACCCTGGGGTATTCCTTTAGTTAAAAAAAAAAATAAAATCTTTTTTCAAACATATTCATGCGCCTGATTCTAAATATGTTATACTTTATTTCACTTAACCACTGTTTGATATAAAAAAAAAATTAAAAAAAAAGTAAAATTTTTTTTTTTCATTTCCAATACAAATTTTCATACGCTGATTCCATATATGTTATCAGCTTTTCTTGTATCTATCTTAGTGGTTCGAGAGATCATGCGTAACTTCTTTAAGTTTAACCATATAATATAGATAATCATTAATAATCATAAAATAATACATAATAATATCCATAATAATAATATAATTAAATAAAATTAGTTATTTCTGAAAACATTTAACAGCAGCATAATTCTTACGTACTAGATAATTAAATAAACATTCGGTATCTTAAACATATTGAATTGATAAGCATATGTATAGAGTTGATCTTTCCTATTTTATAATTCTTTATAAAGGAACATATTTTTAAAATAATTTTGCTTCACTATATTTTTATATAAATATTTTGAAACAATTTATACATCCTAGCAACATTTTAGTACGTTTTACGTTCAAGTACTTTTTTTTGCCTGCTTATCTAAGAAATTGCCGTCAACAGTATTTAGTAGGACATTTTAGAGTGTTTACATGTCTGTGTCCTATAATTTATTTAGTCTAAGGGATTCATTAAAAAAAAAAGAAAAGCTGTTATTGGAAACCTTTTACGCGCTATTGAAATGGAATAATCAAAAAAAAATCGATACATTGTTCGTTCGATATATATCGGTTAACTACCCTTTAAAGGAGAAGTTCCATATATATATATAATATATATAATATATATATATATAGATATTATATATAATATATTTATATTATATATATATATAATATATATATATATATATAGTATATATATATTATATAAATTTATCGAGTTTTAGACCAATCTATTACATATAATGCCAGTAGGGTGCGGGACGAGACGCAACTCCAAATGCACCTACCAACCCCTTTCCCTCAACACTCCGACCCTAATGAAAAGAGATTTACAGATGGGATTATATATTTTTTGCATGAGTATTATGAAATTCAAATATAGGAGTATGCTTGAAGAGCACAATTTTCTGCCTTTTCTGCTGAGAGTCTGTTTCTCTTTTCCTTACCATATATTAGCCCAGCATTGACAAATACTCTCTCACTTGGAACAACTAGTTGGGGACAGGCCAAGTATTTCCTTGCAAGTTTACTTAGCGATGGGAAACATTGCTGTAACACTCGCCACTGATAGATCGTCATTTGATTCTGTTCTAGCGTTTGTTCTTGGTGTAGTTTTCAATCATTTGCCACTGACGCATCTTTTGGTATGCGTGTGTTTCTTCATCACTCTGGACTGTAGAAATTATACCAGTGAATCTGGTAATTGATTTACTTGTAAAAAGTGTTGGTTCTGTATATTTTCGTTTTTTTCTTTTTAATGAGTGCTAATTAATTAATAGAATGTTCGGATTGAAATTTTTTCAACTGCAACACAAACGTGACGATTTAACTTCGTTCTAATATTTGTGTTACACAAAAACTTGCCTTTATAAAGGGGGATCTAAGTAGTTGCAATAGTATGAAGGTCATTAATTTCCACAGAACAAGCGTTTTTCAAAGCTGTTTTATGATACACTTTCATTTCTTTTTAAAATCGTTCATCATTTCTCAATTGGGAAGATGGTTATAAAATGTCATTTAGCGTTGAGATTAAAGAATCATTAACGTCGGAGACAGAAGCTGTAGAGTCGCTGTTTTATTTGACACCTATTTCATATGGACTGTTTGACTCAAATCTATTATGAACTTAATGCTTGTTCGAGATCATGATCATCATACGCAGTTGGAGTCAAAGTCCCATTCCTCATTTAAGGTTTGCGTTCAGATTCATCTTCATGTATTTTTATTAAAATTCTTTATCAAATCTCGACAATAAAAATCTATCGCGCAACCATCCGCAGGGCAAAGCGCGGACGCGGATCTTTAATAATGTGCGGATGCGATGTAACCTTGTCACAATATATATTATATATATTATATATATATATATATATTATACTAATATATAAAATATATTATATATATAATATATATATATAAATATATACATTATATATATATATATATTATCTTATATATATAATATATGCTCAGTGTCGTTCAAAACATCAAATTGTTACTTTTGATTTATCTCCTCATAAACTTGACATATAGAATTGCTATATGATATACATGTTATTGAGGTTGATATTAGTAAAAAAAAAAAAAGGTATTAAAATTTTTTTTTTTTTTTCCTGAAAATCCAGAAAAACAAGATTTTTTTTACCCTATTTAAAGTTGTAAAATGGGGTAAAAAAAATTACTTTCTAAAGCTAACCCTTAATGCATGTACATTCTTGAGTGCTTATGTATTTTCCTGAGCGTTTTTCACCCATACCCCCTTTGTTCACTAGTTCTTCTATGTACTTTCATGAGCATTTGTCTCCCACCTCCTTTGTTCTAGGCCTCTTTCACATTCAGCCACTCACAAACTGTTATTAATGCATAGTACATCCCGTGCGGACAGTCATAACTTAAGTAATTTATTATTTCAGCTAACTTCCAACTACTTTCAATGTCTAAGCGGTCTTTACCTGAGTGCTTATGTACCTTCCTGATTTTTCACCCTACCCCCTTTTGTTCTAGCTCTTTTATGTACTTTCATGTGTTTTTCTCACCTACCCCCTTTGTTCTAGCCCCCTCATCATCATTCAGCTACTTTCCAACTTTTATGTACTTTTATTTCTTCCAGCCTATGACGTCATCACTCAGCTACTTTCCTGAGCTACCTTTCCAAACTACTTTCAATGCTTAACATTTTATTCATGCCTTGTTTGTGTGGATTCTCTGCCTTTTGTCACCTCTACCCGAACTATAGTTTATAGGCATTATTCATCCATTTAAATATTTCTCAACAATCTCTTCCTTTTAGCCATTCTTTGATAAGCACTTTCATTGGACTTTCTTAAAACCTACTTATGCTTTTCGGTACAACTCAATCTACTGCCATTTTAATACATGAACCACACCGGGAGTAAAAAAAAAACTTTTATTTCATTTTATTTTTGAAAAATTTGATGGGGTAAAAAAAATTTTTTTTGAGGACATCCAATTTAATTTCAAAAGAAAACTTCACTTAGTTTGCCCAATTTCTCCAATAATATGTAGAATTACCTAAAAAAAATTTTTTTTAAATCATGTATTTAATAAAAGATATGATTCCTAATTAAACGTGTAAAAAAGGTTTGCAGCCATTTTTAACGGGGTTCGACATTTGTTATCGCTGATTACTGTCAATTTAGAGCAGCCCATTTTCTTTTGACATTTTTTATAGATAATAAAGACGGTACCAGAATAAGCCATAAAATTAAAAAAAAAATATTTCAGAAAAGGAGGAGATTTTTTTTTTTTTTTTACCGCCACCAACTCAGAAGACTTTTTTACCCCGCTTTCTAACATTCCATATTGATATCTTTATATATTATATTGTAGATATATATATTAAGATATATATATATATATATATATATATATAGTATTATATTAATATATATATATATATAAATTGATTGTAAGAATAAATTACAAAATAATCTGGATTATTTTTGTTGGACACAACACAGCTTACACTTGATGAATTTTGTCTTTTCTCATTATTCTATTCTAGATTCTTAGACACTTTCCTGATATCTGTCTACACAATCTTTATAATTTTAAGATCTAACTATAACCGGTGCTTATCTGATTCTGTCAGTAGGCTTGGGGAGAAGTCTACACGGTGTAATATACGCTATCAGCTAAACATACTCGAAGGAGGTTTTACATAGTGATAGTTCCGTCACTTTTGGAACTTTTTAAGTTAGCTCTGACCAGTCGCGTAAGGAGGCATACTTACACCACATTTTTTCAACCGTTTACGTAGAAGTGTTTACTGCAATATTTAGCTACATAATATTTTAGAAGAAATGGCCACCCAGGAGAATTCGACATGATGAGGCTAGAACCATCTTCGGAGACTAGGAAGGTGTATCCTTATTTCTTAATTTTCAAATTATACTTTGTTTGTTATTCATCATGTTTTTTTAGCCTTCATTTAATTTTAAGTTACACAATGTATTTGACGAGCATATATGTTTATCATTATCAATTATTTTTCAATATTTAAAATTTGCGATTAAATTAATACTTGTTAATTTATTTTTTATTACAATTTACAAATAACACTCTTTAATGAGTTAATTTGTGTTGTTTATTTATATTTATTTAATTTTGAATAACTGACTCTGGTTTGTTTGTGGTTATGTGTATTGTTCATTTTATTATTTTGATAAAAACACTGTTTTATCAAGAGTCTCGATTGATTCGTAAATTTGAAATCATGCATTTTTATTTCTGAAAACATGATCTATATTTTTCATTTCATTTTAATTTGAATGCTTTTCTTAGGTTTCAAAATAACTAGTTATGTGACATGGGTTCCTTTATTATATATAATTTTATATAGTATATATATACGATATATATATATAATATATATATATATATATATATATATATATATATAATATATATATATATTTAGGGAAACCCAATTAACGCCGCGAGAAGAGTTCTCCACCGGATATGCATTTCGAAAACGTTTGGTCGGACGAAAAGTCCCATAATCAAATTTTTGGTAGTTTTGAGATTCTCTTTGATTTTCTCTTAGTTCTCTGTCCCTAATCAATCTCCTCTTGAGGTCATGGATATGCAGCCCCAAACCAAAAAAGTTATTTGAAAAGTTATTTCCTTTTAATTGTAAAGATTTTTAAAGAAAGGTTGTTAATTGCAAAATATTTATTCATTTGTAGGGGCTGAGCCAGGACCGAGTTGAGGCTAAATTTGAAATCCAAGTATTTTAGCGTTCACTGGATCGATTCTTCAAAAAAACTGGGATGGTGAATAGATGTCCATCGGGAGGCGAGGGAGGTACAGTGTTTGCCTAAATCGACCAGCTAGTTGAATCATCTTCAGGTGGAAGAACAGGAACCATTTCCAGATAATACGAGGATCGATGTCGGTTTGAATCGAATTGAGTTCTAGGTTTAACAACAAGAGTTGGAACAAACAGGCACACATACGGATAATTTAATAAGTTAAAGGGAACGAATTGTAAGTTTACTGTTTTGTTATGACTAACTAGTTCTCTGATAATTAACCATTAGGATTTTAAATTTTAAATTGTTATTTATCTATAATTGTAAAAATATTAATGCGCATAATATCCTGTTGAATAAATCTTAAGTTTGCCTTCTCAGAAAATGTTCTCCTATAAAAACTTTTAGTATTATCTTATTCTTCTCCGCAACGGTTTCCGTTCGAATTTTAGGATGTCGAGATTTATTTAAGAATAGGTTATAAACATTTAAAGTGAGACTCAGGATTGTATATTTATTAAAGTATATATTTAGCAAAGTGTGCATTTATCGAAGTGTGCATTTATCGAAGTGTGCATTTATCGAAGTGTGTATTTATTAAGTGCGTAATTATAAATAAGAAAATCAGGGTTTGTTTCTCATCCATCCATTGGCATCAAAGATTTGTTTTATATTTACATATATTATATTATATATATATATATATATATTATATTTATATATATATATCATATATATATATTTATTATATATAATATATTATATAATGGTCAGCGTTTAGATATAACCGTCATATGTATCATTAAAAACAATTAATGCTTACAGTAAAACGGAATACATTTGGTGGAATGCTGGTCCAAATTCTAGTACGGAAAATGAAAAAAAAAAAAAAAAAATCTCAAAACTACAATAGCTACAGCAAAAAGGAATACATTTTGGGAATCCTTGTAAAATTTCACTAGGAAAATGTAAAAAAAATAAAAAAATAAAAAAATATGTTTACATAATTATAGTAATATGATAAAAGGCCTATTTAGATGGTAAAGGCCTATTTAGAGACTCTTTATTGGTTTCTCGCTAAAATAAATAGACTTTCTATATATATTTTGCTTCTTTTTTTTTACTAAAAGATACCCAAGGGTATACCGCCCAGATGGCAGGAGTCGGGGTCTCTCGGCCTTTCGGGAACTACGGGGTAGGATTATTTCCCCCCTCCGGGGAGGGTCTCCGGAACCCCCGCTTGGTATTTGGGTGTCGCGAGGGGTCCTCCGCCCCTCCCCTTACGGGGTATGGAAAACAGTCCCCCCCTATGTTCCCCGTCGGTCGAGCCCTAGTGTGCCGTATTAAAGCATTTATCCTATGTGAAATTTACCAGATTCCAAAAATGTATTCCTATTTCGCTGTAGCTATTGTAGATTTTTTGTAGATATAATTTTTTTTTTTTTTTTTTTTCATTTTCCGTACAGAATTGGACCAGCATTCCACAAATGTATTCTTTTACTGGAGCATTAATAGTTTTTAAGAAATATGACGGTATAATTACTAAACGCTGGCCTTATATACTATATATATATATATTATTATTATATATATATATATATATTATATATATATAATATATATATATATATATATATTATATATATATATATATATAATATAAACGAATATAATAATAATTAAAATTTAAATTGCTTGTAAAATTGTTAGTTTCATAGGCTCAAACCCTTGGAACATATAAATTTTATATATATAATAAGACATATAGAAATAATTAATACAAACATGAAATTTTATATAATAAAATTAATACAAAGAAATTCTAAATGTGTTATTTGTCATAATTTACTTCTCTAATGTCACTATTTATATTTTTGTTTTGGCTTGCTCAATTGTTGAAATATTTTACTGCATATATATATAATATATATATATATATATATATATATATATATAATATATTATATATATATATATATATATATATATATATATATATATATATAATTTTATATTTATATATATATATATATATATATATTACTATATATATATAGATATATATTAATATTATATATAGTAATATATTCTGGGTTTGAGGTAAGAGCTACGATGAGAGCCGTAAGTTAGGAATGTTTTCTGTAGAAAGGCAATTTCTTAGAGGGGGCATGATACAAGTTTACAAAATATTTACATCTACTGATAATAATGTGACTAATACATTCTTTATAGTAAACTACGGGCGGCAGACCAGGGGACAAGATAAGAAAATAGCGGACGGACGAAATCTCCATGCAAGAAAACATGCATCCTGTAATACGGTTAATTTTTGAAGTGGTTTGCCGCAGGAGGTTGTTGAGTGTGACTTACTTGCAACATTTACGAAAGGATTGGATAGGTATATGGATGGTTTTATCCATCATATAGTATATTTTGACCAAGCCAAATTGCCGGGGTTCAAGGTAGCTATTAAGGTAAAACATCATGCTGTAATTATAACATTGTTAAAGCTTGTATTGTGGGTATCACATACCTTAGCTATATAGGGCCTAGTTTTATCCTTTGATAGTAACCTACTTGGTGTTACAGGATGGAATATCAGGTAAATAGACACGGTGACAATTCCAGAAATTCTTTTATTAATAACAGAAACAAAAAATAAATTTGATCGCCTAGGGTATAATCCGCTTCACGAATTTCAATCTTGGATACAGAAGTATTCTAAATATTAAATAAATCTTACTTCACAAACGTTGTTAGTGTCGTGAATAGACCAACTGATAACCGATAGTCCTTCACTTGTAACGATGAGTCACTCTCTAAAAAATTGCTTCTTTAATAACTCCTGTTTTCAATATTATCTGGTGACTTCAGGTCACGTTCTGATTATATCTTCTCAAATGATTAGAAGTTACTTCCAAAATAATTCTTCTCAAGCGATTTCAAGTCGCTCCAAAATAGTTCTCTTCATAAGTTCATGAGCCACTGCTGATATAATCTTCATCACGTGATTACAGGTCACTTCCAACGTAGTTCTTCTCAAATAATTTCAAATATTTTCTCAAGTAGTTCTCCTCAAGTGATCACGAGTCACTTCTGATATTCTCTATATACGAAAGTCTTCAGGTAAGTTATTCCAAATGAATATTCATCCAACAGACACAAAGTCTTCTGATAACAATTTTCGTATGAGAGATTCCACAGACACGAAGTCTTCCAACAGAGAATTTCTAACAAGAGATAGAACCCGCGTGAGAACTAATTAACTTATATTTATACTATCCCACAGTATCCAAGATGTTAATGAGTGGAGTTACCTTAAGCATCTTTTTCCCACGAAATAATTTTACTTCAAAAATATATCTCGCTAAATAATTCCAAATAAAATTATTCTTATATTAATTAATTTTACGAAAATAAATAATATTTCAAAATGATACAATCTGTCCTTTCTTTTCTGCGGAGTTCAAAATCTTGATCCTGATAATCCAATTAATATAACACTTGCTTTATACAATGAAAGATATTGACAAGCCTAGGATGCTGTGTGGGTTTTGCATTAGCATGTTATTACTTTAGTTGACAGAGACAGTCTTGATAGGCCCATGTGGCCTCCTACTGGCTCTATACTTTTCATGTTTAATGTTTTATTTAACATATTGGTTGGAAGTATACCTTTGAAAATCTGTGGGTTTTGTGATAAAGAACAACACACGTCTCGTGTTTGAATTATATAAGCATTTTTTTAAACCACTAATTAAAATGGTAAAACTTCAAAACAAAGTGAACAAGTGATTTAAAAAAAATGTAAATTAAAAAAGTTTACGTTTTTAAGCCAATTCCTTCACGGCTTCTTTGTTAAGAGAAAAGTGTAAGAGACAGCTGTATGTCCAAAGCTAGTGAGTGTACGACAATATGGTTATGGTGAGAAATGGCAACAACAAAAGAAAATCCCAGCGGCGCGCCAGACGTATGGTAGAGAACGATTGATCGATTTTTTTTAAAGACTGATTTAGAAAATAACTTCCGATATCATCGATATCAAAGAAACCTGCAGATATGTTGCAATTATAGTGGCATTTAATACAAAAAAAGACAACAGGTCGATTGAGGTTTTTTGATTTTGAAGTAAAAATAAATTCAGAATATAGAGAGAATATGACTGGCAACCATATCACATGATTTCTCAAGGTACTAAAAAGACATTTCTAAATAAATGTGTTCACATCTATCATTATTGGAACATGGAAATTCTAGGCTATTACGCATATAGAATTTTTTTTTTTTAAATTTTAAAGAGGTTAGTTACATCTATGAACAATGAAAATTGTGAATAAATTTATTCTGTGGGGACAGATAGATTCATTTTATGTTTTCATATGGAAAGAACTTCGAATAAAAAAGTAATAAAACAGATTAACTCATAATTAATATAAGTTTGATATAATTTGTAACTATATCAATCTCTATTTACAACTCCTTTTAAAAATATAGGAACTTTGTAATTCCTTCAAAATAGACAACTTTAAAAGAAAAAAATAATGAACAGCAACGTTGAAAAGCGAACGTCGAGGTAAAGAAAATTCTCTTTACCTTTGAAATCAAATATCAAAACCAAAGTTTTCCAATTTAACAATAAACAAAGTTTATTCTTGTCAATTCTGAAGATTTCCTTTTAGTGAGAAAGATCCAGGAAGTTTGTTGGTAACGGACATTTTCCTTGAAGAATCTAATAAACTCAGCATTGTACAGTTAAATTAATCAAATAGTTTCTTACTAAGTACGAAACTGCTAATTAATCCTTTTATCAAAGTACTAGAGCGATAATTATCTATTCAGCTTACTGTTATGTTACCAGTGTTTCACATTAATTAACAGACTTTAAACTAGAAGGATCAGATTAAATGTAAGTGACCCACAAATGTCAAAGTATAAATTGAAACGTGTAATTCATTATTATCAAAACTATATATATAATATATATATTATATATATATATATATATATATAATATATATAATATATATATATATTATTAATAATATATATATATATACGATATATATATATAATATGGTGAAGTGCATAATAACGAGAAAAATCTATCTATAGACTTTTCGAAGAACCTTATTTAGAATAAAAGTTTCATAAGGATATGGAAACTAACTAAAAAAGCATTGTTTTTTTTCATGTTTATTTTTGCTCAATTTTTAAATTTTTCAATTTTCGTAAAAAAAAAAATAATTTAGGAATTTTTTTTTGTTTCCCCATTTAGGGGGGACTCCGAGCCGACGGGGTTAGAGGGGCACGAAGTCTCCCCGTCCGTCTCACCGGGAGCCGAGAGACCTCGCTCCGCCATCTTTTGCCGGTTTCCCTATGGTACTCTTAGTTAAAAAGAATAATGTTAATTTCCCTTTAACCACTATGTATTATTTAATAAAAGGATACCATAGGGGACCGCTAAATTGCAGAAGTCGGGGTACCTCGAAACCTCCGGCAGACGACGAGAGGGACGAAGTCCCCCCTTCTGTCCCCCGTCGGTTCGATCCCCTAAATGGGAACACTAAAAAAATTCTATTATTCGATGAATAAAATTTAGTTCTACATAATATTTATGAACTCTATTATTTCTAACAAAGACTCTTCTAACTGTCTAATTGAATTTTAAGTCCAATTTATTTTTGTCTTACACACAGACACATACATATATAATATATATTATATATATATATATATATATATATATATATATATATGATATATTATATATATATATATTATATATGTGTGTGTGTGGTGTGTGTGTGTGTGTGTTGAATGCGAAGTAAGGTTTGTGTTGAGGGGGATGGAAACAAAAATATCATCGACGTACGGAGAGCCAAGTAGTTAGAGAAGAAGTGGGTGATTGAGAATTAAAGAAGTGTTCAATAAAGTTTCAAATTTCATATAACTCATGCACACTAACACAAAATTCACCATGCGAGCTCTCTTCCAATTAAAACTCTCCCGTTTTCTCGACACCCTCCGTTTCTTGGGATATAGTCCATCTCTATTATCAATAATGTTATCGTAAACCTACATTAATACCCTCTTATACATCACTGGTTCTCCTATCCACTAACACGAAAAATGAGTATCCCTTTCTTCCCTTTTCTTAGAGGCCTTCCGTATTTGTTCCCCACATCTTTCCCCCAAAACTGAACTAATTATCATTTTCCAACTATAGTAAACTTTCCCACCATAAAACATATCTTAACCAGTTCGTTCAAAAAAAAAAAAAAGCAAAAAAGAAATTTTTTAGCACACATGAAAAGCTTCCTTTTTTACCTACTCACCTTATTTACTATCTCTCAGATCAATCAAGTCTCTACCTTAAAACCTCAGACTCACCTCTTCAAACACCTTTTCCTTAAAACGTATTTTTAAACATACCTTCAACAACATTTCCCAATGCGTCTATAAAATTCCCTGTTTCAGCTGTACCTCCCATTACATTGGTGAAACCAATGAATTCACTAGACGAAAATACCAACGAATACAAGACCTTATCCACGATGCTCAAAACTCTGCACTCACACTACACATATCTACTCTCAACCATAGGATCAACATCGATGACATGTCACCAATCACACAAGCCTTCGACAGAAAATACTCAAAGCCACACTTAGTACATTTATATAGTTTTATTTTAGTTTAATTCTTAAAATTTTTGGTCACTATGTCGTGTCTATTTAATTAGAGTGTTTTTAAAAATTAAATTGATAGTGACATTGATGCTATAAACGTTCTTGCAAAAAATTTAATATATTCCGAAGGAAAAGAACGAATTGTGAAAATTTAATCGATTTTAACTATAAGAAAGGTATGTAATAATTTCCGCTGTGCAAAAAAACACTGTCGCACTTTGAGCTCTGTTAGAAAAGGAACTTCGTTGGAGGGTACTACTCTGCCACTTAAAACTTTGATTCGATTTATTTACGCATGGTGGTAAGGAGCAAAATTTTTAGAAACTCTCTGAGGACATAAATAAAAATTAAAAAAAAAGTGATTAGATCTTTATTCCTTAAGGCCTCTTAACTATCTATAAAACTAGCGAATTACTTGCTTAGAACTAATCTACATAACTATGCCGTATTATGAATCTCAACTTTTTATCAGAAAAATTTCTAAATACAGGCGACTCTTATGATTGTCTCTCACTTCTAAGAAATTACAACCTTAAATTTTTGAAAGATTGTCTCAACAACCTAGTTTTACCGAAAACATTAATTCCTAATTGCATAACCTTTGACTCTTCAACCCATTCCCAAATGTATATAGAGAAATTCTGCTAGCCAAAATTCATGATGCAAAACTTGAAGTTAAAAACACCTTTGCGAAATGCTTTCACAGTTTTAAGAATCTTCAACAAACATGGTACCAATTTTTTCCAAATTCCTTATTGAACTTTATTAATCATTTCAACAGCGCACATACTTATAAGGATACTGTTCTATTAACAAAAAAATCATCTCTAAACCAAAACTTTAAACTTATCTACTACAATAACCCTTGGACCATTTCAATTCGGTCAGTAGATAGAATTTACTAAAACCTCTCTAACATGTTCTTACTTTAATGATGAAAAAAATATAGGTAAATTATATTTATATTTACTATTAATTAAAAACGACCAGTATCTCAATATTGCACGCTGTTGAAAACATGGAAAAACTACGACATTACACAAAATCTCAACTTCACTCATGGATTTTACTCAAAAGCGGATACTATGAGCATGGTTATCATTAATTGCTTAAAAAGCAACACACTGTACCGAAGAAATTATTCACGACGCCTGTTTCAGTCACTATAAAAATAATCAGCGATATCTTTAGTACAACCTAGATCAAACAAGGGACAAAATTTGGCCATCGTAAACACAAGCTTGTCTACCTATCCTCTAATGTAACACCCTACTTTATGATAACTCCACAACACTCTTAACTTAACAGCAACACCCTCTACAATAACTTCACAGCACATTATTCAATCAACACACTTCTAAACCTCACTTCTCAAAACTTCCCTCACCGTTCTTAAATGCATCTTAAACCCTAGCCTCCCCGTCTCTCACAATTTTCACGGTATTCCTAAGACACACAAACCTACATTCCCGCTTCGTCCCTCATTGCTTATATCAACTCATGTTCCTATACAAACTTCCCATGGTTATCTAAACCAGCGTCTCCAAATTTCTTGATCCGCGTACCCCTATGCGGACAATACTATACTATAAGTTGTACCCCATTATAGCCTATAATATTAAAGCAGTATAACTACACTTAATACAGTATCCTAAATATATCATAACAATAGCACTCATTTAATAATATGATATACATATCATTCAATAAAGGCACGCGAATAGTTGAGAGAACCTCACGTACTCACACGTGATACACGATTCATTACACTCCGCAACGTGATCGTGAAGCCTACTTCCTATTGCTCTACCCCTAAGTATCCACTCTTCGGGCTGCCCCCCCGTTGGTACGCGTACCCCACCTTTAGGAGACCATGATCCTAACACACAACATTAAACGCTTTTCTGGCGTCCTTATTCCTCCCCCTTCTCAACTCCCTACACATAGACACACTAGGATTTATCTTAAAACTTCATCAATACTCTTCCCATCTAACCATATCTCTTACGCCTTTTATATGTCGGTCTTCACTCATTTACCTCTCTGTGCCTGTGCCTCCCATTCCCCTCTTACCGAAGATATTTTTTGAAAATCTCTATACATTAGATGTACCCTTCCCTTTACTCAAAAAACTTAACCTTCAAAACTATGAACAGAATTTTTTTCTCATTTCTAATAACCTTACTTAACACAAAACTCCAGGCCGTCAGTATGGATCCCACCTCTCGCCCCTATCCTCAGCAACCGTTTTATGAGAACTATATTGAACACTTCTTTATTCTCAACCACCCCCTTCTCTTTAACACAACTTGGCTCCGGTACGTTGATGATATTTTTGTTTCCATCCCCCTCCAACACACAAACCCGCACTCACATCTTCAATTCTCATCTAACTCATCCACACTAACAATACAATTCACATGGACGCTCTCCTTCCATAAAGCTCTCCCGGTTTCTCGACACCTCCTTTCTAGGGATAATAGCTCCCATCTTATTATCTATTCGATGTCTTACTCGCTAAACCCTACATGTCAACCTCTCTGTCCTTACTCATTGGTTCTCCTCCCATCCCACTGACACAAAAATGGGTACCCTTTTTTCCCTTTTCTAAGAGCCTTCCGTATTTGTTTCCACACCTTTCCCCCAAACTGAACTTAAATATCTTTTTTCCACCTTTAGTAAACTTTCCTACCCTAAACATATCTTATTCAGTTCCTTCAAAAAATCAAAAAAGAAATTTTACAATCCTCCAAACACCCCACCAAAAAACTCCTTTTCCTATTTACCTATTCCTTATTTACCTAATTCTCAGATCAGCAAGTCTCTACCTTAAAACCTCAGACTCACCTCTTCAAACACTTTTCCTCTAAAAACGTAATGTTTCAAATCCCCCCAACACATACCTTTAAACAAAATTTCAATGCGTCTATAAACCGATCCTTGTTTCAGCTTGTACCTCACTTACATTGGGTGAAACCACAGACTTTCCTAGACTAAAAATACCAACATAGCACAAACGACCTTATCTACGATGCTCAAAACTCGGCACCTCACACATTACACGATCTGCTCTACACCTCAGCATCAAACATCGATCGGACCATGTCACAATCAACAAGCCTTCGACTCACCTTCAACGTAAATTAATTGAATCTTTGTGTATTAAAAACGTTTCCAATTTCAACATACTATGACTCTCGTTGTGTTGGTGGCATCAGTTTGACGTAGTAATCTGTTCGTCTCGATCAGGGCAACGACCTTGTCCTGGTGTGCAGAACACCCCTACACTTCAAGCTCAGTTTGCGCTCTGCTGCTGCTCTTTCGCTCACCATCACCGAATTCTGCTGAGATTGCATGAATCACGAAGGCCTCTCGCATGGCCCTGCCGGAACTGTTGGCGTCTGTGGGGTTCTTGACGTCGGGATGCGCAAGCTCGGCGGTTACTGCTGCCGGGGACGCGGTCCACCACAGGGCGTGGCGCTCTTCGAGTACAGTGGTTGGGTCAGTCCATTAAGTCTCTGTCTTAAATCGGGGGGGGACCCACGACGTGGGTCAACCAACGCAGCTAGCTAAACTTTGGTCCCATCCATAGCCTCCGGACTGACGATTGGCTATCAGCCCGTACGACATCAAAATCCTCTCGGCAATTTCTTTACTAGAATAGCGGCTAGATCTGGGGGCGCGTGCCAGGCATGGCGCAGGCGTTAGTTTGCCCCACTGTCCAGCGCGCATTCCCACTCTCAGGACATGAGAGTGCATCAACAGACGAACAACCACCGGCGAAGCGTATATGCAGAAGTCCTTGGAATCGTGTTCCGAGACACAAGAAGAACGCCTGGTCCTAACGAAGAAACCACTATGATGGCTCGTGAAGAATGGAACCTTGAACAGAGAGGTGTCGCCTTCATGAATCAAGAGCTGCTACGAAGTTTTCCGCAAAGATCTTTGGAAGCTATCAAAGGCAAAAGGAGACAAGCAAACTACAAAAGGATTCTAGAGAATTTGAGACATCAGCCTGCAGCTCAGGCTCGAGCGGGTGTACCCCCCCCTCGACGTCAGTTGCGAGGTGTTCGGGATCAGCCGCCTCCGCCGATGCCAGAAATAGAAGAACTTCAACAACCTGAAGGTGCGCGGGTGGAGGAACCCCACCCCCCCTCGACCACGATTGCGAGGGCAGTTAAGGGAGTTGTCTCCACCACCTGTGCAGCGACCCCCTATTTCCGAAGATGAATTTTTGGCCCTCCTGGCAACATGTGGGTTCACACTGTTAGAATATCCTGAGAATCATCCTGGAAATCCGGTTAGACTGGCTCCTGCTCAATGGGAGGTACAAAATTTATCTAGATCAAAAAGGAAGAAAAGGGAATTCGCAAAACTCCAAGAACTGTACAAGAAGAATAGAGGTGACGCTCTAACTTATATTATCGACAGAGAAGGTTTTGTCGAAAACGTCCGACCATCAGAAGACGTCTGCAGTGATTGGAGGCGATACTTGGCCGAAAGAGTCAATCTTCCAGAGCGTGCCGATTCCTGGACTGCATACGATGAAGACAATGCCGTACTCTACCAAGATCTTGGTGACTGGATCACCTTAGAGGAGGCAAATTGGGCCCTCAAGAAAATAAAGAAGAGCGGAGCTGTCGGCTTGGACGGGGTGACGCTGGCTCAGCTGGAGGCTATCAGGAGACAGGACTTCGTTCGTATTTTGAATGGTATTTTGGCTTTTGCTCCAGGGGGCTTATTCAGAGGAAGAGCCACTCTTATTCCAAAGACTAATAGTCCGGTCACCTTTAGTGACTTCCGTCCAATTTGTGTGTTGCCGTCGATTGTTCGTCTTCTGCACAAGATCTTAGCGAAGCGATTGACGGTA
>JABUQX010056965.1:17500-19624 GCA_015478945.1 Trachelipus rathkii | reverse complement strand
GTATGAATCTTATTGGGAATAAGGCGGTAAAATTTATAACGATTATAATAAGATAATATATATATATAATATATAATATATATATAATATATATATATACTTAATATATAATATATATAGGTATATAAGTATAATATATATATATAATATCCAGAAAAAAGTTGAAGGGGTTTTGAATCCTCTCCCTGAAGTTAATTAAACCAAAAAAATAAATAAATTTTACTTTTAATTTTAAATCTTATTTTTGAGTATGTGGGGATAAAATATCATGGGTATCAGTCAAACCTAGATGTTGTTTAATATTGAATGGAGTGGGAATCAGTAGTTGACGGAAAATTGTTAGATGGATATAGATAGATTCTCTGTCTGGGTGAGTATAAACACAGTGAAATGTGAGTGATGCAGTATTCTGTTGTAATCACTTTCTTCAGTTAGATTAAATATTGTTCTATAAAAGATTTGAGCTCTGATGTATATATCAACAGCAAAATCTATTAATTTTTTAAAAGAAAGATTAATGTGGAATGTCGCATAAAAAAGTGAAAAGAATGCTCCTGGGACTCCATTAAATATAATTTTAGTGCGGCAGGTGTTTGATTCCTGATAGCTGGCTGTACACATTATAGGAGATTTCTATGCTTTTTTGCTTTTGATGGTTTTATAGATGTGTTATACTTGTATATTAAAGTGACGGGCAACTTGTATCAAATCATGTGATGTCTATCTGCACTAGAGAAGTGCTTAGAGGAGAATGTGTGAAAAAACCTGAAGATGGTGGTAAAATCGTTAGTATGATTATTTTAAAAAAAAAAATCGATGTGAGCGAATATAAATGTGAAAAGCGTAAAATTTATTAAAATATTAATTATAATTAATATATATAATAAATATAAATATAAAATATATAATATATATATATAATATTATATATATATATATATATATAATATATAATAATTACAAGCCCAGCTAAGCTAGATTGAGGGGGTTGAACCACCTTCTCGAAAAATTAATTAAACAAAAAGAGTTTATGCCTTCACCTGTTAATTTTAAATGTGATGTGAGGGGTAAATGTCATGTGTATCTAAAGTCAAACTCTAGGATAGTTTGTTTATTGCAGAGGTGATGGAGTCTATGTTAGAGACATGTAAATTCTTCTGATCTGGGGGAGCAAGCATAATATGGATTTTTGAGTGAGGAGATTATTCTGTTGTAATCACTTTCCAGTTAATATATATTTGCAGGTATGTGCCATGTTTTGTTTATAAAAGATTTGATTTGATTTAGATCGTCAGCATAAACTATTAACTTTAAAGGGAATCGGATGAGGGGAGTAGTCATAAAAAGGGGTAATGAATTGCTCCTGGGGCGGGGAGAATCATCGCTATAATCTGAATGTCGGAAGTTGGTCCTGAATAACTGGCCTGTGCGACCGATATTGTAGATTGTAATTACTTTTGTTTTATAATTATTGTTTAACTTTGTCTATTAAAGTGATCGGACTTGATCAAAGCATGTTGTCTATGCTACTAGAAGTCTTTTGATGTTGTTAAAAAGCTTGAAAATATGGTTGGCCAAATGATATAGTGTCTTTCTAAAAACTTGTAATCTATCGAAAAAGGGATATTTATACATATATATATAATATATATAATATATATATATATATAACGATATATATATATAATATATAATAATATATAATAATAATTATATAATATATATATAATTACTATACTTCCTTTAAACTTCCTTACGCTTTTACCTCATCAAAGGTTAACATAAGGCTACAGAAATCGAACTTCAAGCCGCATCCCAAACCAAGCGCCAACAACTTTCGCAGCCAATTTAATCTTGCCCCAGAAAATAAAATTCGGACGATACGAATTATGAACCACTCCTCTCCATAAATCGCGATCAACTCTCCCACGAGGCTTAATCAAAAATATATATATAATAAATATAGTAATATATATAATATATATAATATATATATATAAATATATATAAATAATAAAAATATTATATTAATATTTATTACCGACCTACAAGCTTAGCCAGAATATAGTAAGGATTGGAAGTACTATCTCTCTTAAGGTTGTAATTTCCTTCATTTCCCTCAGC
>JABUQX010056965.1:0-12500 GCA_015478945.1 Trachelipus rathkii | reverse complement strand
TCGTTATGGCCTACGCCATTAATTATTAAATACTTTGGATGTTGTATGTGATGGACTATGTGTGGGATAAGTATTATTGTGAGTGCGGTATATCCTGAAAGGTTCAACCTCTAGGATGCTTTTTTTACTTGTAAATTGGAAGGCACTGAGAATCAATGTTATTGCAGAATTGTGGACCAATTATTAATTAGGACTGATATTGTCGCATGAAATACGACAAAGTGGGGACATGAGGAGAGGCTGAATGAGTTTGGAATGTTTTAATGTTTTCTGTAAATTGATAATATCTTAGCATTTTAGTGGTCGTAGGAAGTCTAAGTGATAATGAGCGAGCGTAGTCGACGTTTCTCAAAGAACAGGTAAGCCCCCACCAATTGCAATGTTGATATAATATGAAGATTGCCCCATTTTTCTTATGTTGAATAAAGTCACCTTCTCCTAGATAGATTTACTCAATAATTGTTAATACGTAAGAAAAATTTGACCTTACTGTATTCACTCAAAAAGTATGATTTAAACAAATCAATAAGCGTGCACAAACACTATTTAGCTAGATTTTCCATACGAAAGACTGATGTATAGAATGAAGAACGACTTCGAAAGATGGTTCTGTGCACTAAAAAAAGATTGCACAGAAGATGGATCACGATTAGGGAGGAAGCAATGATTAAGTATTAATATGTTAAAAATATGCGAGGGGTTGGTGTCAAAAAGACTGATACTAGGCTAAATACGACATATTATCTAAAGCATGATCTATGCCTGACTAGCTTTTTTTCACTATTGGAGATGTGAATAAGTAGTGTACAGAAAACTTTGAGTATATATAAATAGTGACGGCAAGAACCTTTTCAAGTCATCATTTATGAAATCGTGTAAGCTAGGTACGCAGTATTGTTACGTGAGAACAGAAGATCAAGAAGACGTTTTCAAAAATCCTGAGATGTTTGTAAACCCCTGTTTGTAGTAATTTATTTTAAAAAAAAACGTTTTGATTTAGCCAAAAAAAAATGGAAAATGTTAAATTTTTGTAATTAAGAGGAAATATTCAAAAAGAAAAATTTCTAAAAAATGTTGATTAAGAAAGAAAAAAAGTTTTAAATATCTTAAATCTTCCCCAAATTCCTTCAGATATTCTGCTTTGTATGTTTAGATTATATATGCTTTATTATACTAGTTTAGCTAGTGTCTTACTTAAGCTTATTTAAATGTTAATAAGTACTTATATTATTATAGTTATATTATTATTATTTTATAATAAAGTACCTTGACAGACGGGAGGAAATAGAAGGTTTCGATAGGGGAATAAGGAAAATTGAACAGTTGAAACAGAACAGACTGGATAGTCCTGTATATCTGAATGGGAGAAAGGGAAAGGTTGAAGAAGGTCGAATTAAAGACAAGGAGTATGAAGAGATGTGTGCTATTTTGGGCGCAGTCGGAAAAACGGATGGTTAGGATGAAGAAGTGATGGATGAACAGTGAATAGTTGAGAGTAAGGTGTATTGGAACTTTAGGATATGTAAGGTGGAAAAAGCTGAAATGTATGATGAGGAATATGAGAAGGTAGGTTAAAATTTGGTCATTGAATGTTTGAAGAAAGTGATGGAAAGTAAGAATAGAGATGAGATGATGCACATTCAACAGGGGTTTAATGAAAGGAGTAAAAGAGTTTGGAAGGGGCAAATCTTAGAACAAAAGTCGGTAGTGGATGAACCCAAAGGGAATGTGTATCATAAGGATAGTATGAGTAATGTAGGTGAAACTGTGGAAGGTCCGTTGAAGTTGTCGGTAAATTATTCAGAAAGATGGAAGCAAATATGGTGTGCTGTTAAGTGGACCAGCTCACTTGGCTAGTATTCGTGATGCAAGTCAAGTAGGGTATGAATTATTTATAATATAGATATAGTATATACTGATATATATGTACCTATAGTATACAGTATATATATATATGATAGATATATATATACGTATATATCCTAATAATCATAGTATATATATATATATATATATTGTATAATATTAGATTTTGCCTACTGTCCAGAATTTTACCGCACGGAGCCGCCACTTGATATTATATCGGGTATAGCGATATATATATGATATATGATCTGACTGTCGTGTGTTATATATATATAATAATAGTATATATAATATACTAGTAGCGTCAGTCACTAATGGAGCTAAACTAATATAGTAGCGTATAAGTAGTATATATATATTATATAATAGGTATATTTATATGATATATATATATGATATATCTGATAGTATATATATGATATATGATACGGTATATATAGTATGATAGTATATATAGTAGATATATATGATAGAGCTAGTATGAGTATACTCGCTTGTATATACTATATATGATACAGTATAGCTATAATTTGTAGATTGTATACACCCTATAATATCAATATAGCGCTACTCAAATATATAGTATACGTTATGTATATAGTAGTATATATGTATATATATATAATAGATATAATATATATATATGATATATATACTATATATTAATATATGATAGTAGTATTTATTATGTAGTATATATATTATATATAATATTATAGTTAGTATATAGTATATAGTGTATTATCATATGGATATGAATAGACAATACATCATATGCTTATTATATCAGTATAGTTAGGTTTATGATATATAGGTATATTATGATATTCAGTATATATATATGATATGATATTACCATATTATATAGTAGTATATATAGTGAGTATATATAGGTATATAACATATATTTATATATTATCATATTATATATAGTATATATAATATATATATTAGTAGTACTATAGTTATATTATAGTTAGTATAGTATAACTAGTAGTATTAATATATATAGGTATATATCATCAAAATATTATATAATACTGTATATTATATATATACTAGTATATATATATATATGATAGTATATATAGTATATATATCTTAGATGATATATTATATATATATATATATATATAGTATAGTATATAGTATTAGTATATATATATTACCTAGTATTATATTTATAGTAATATATATATATATATATTATATATATATAATAGTTATTATATATATAATATATATGATATATGATAATATATATATATAATATAGCCTATATAATATATATAAGTAGTATATATATGTATATATATATATATATATATTATATATAAATAATATATATATATATATATCTATATATATTTATATATATATATATTATATTATTATATATATATATGATAATGACTAATATATATCAGATATATATATATAGTATACTAGTAATAATATATATAATATAGGTATATATATCATAATATTATAGCGTATATTACTATCATACTATAGAATAGAGTAGATATATAGCGTAGCGCTAGTTATATAATATATCATATTATATTATTATATATAGTATAAATATCATATATATATATATAATGATATATATATAATACTATTATATATATTTATATAGTAGTATCAGATATAATAATTATAGCTATATATATATATGATATTATATACTGATAGTAAATAGGATAGTATATTACTATATGACCGATGTATACCTGATATGCTAGTATAGTATGAGTTATATAGGTGAGTTATATATTCTATATGATTATAAGTTATATATATAGTATATAGTATATATATATATAAGTATTGTATAGGGAAAGTATATAGCCACTATATAGTATATATATAATATTATATATGATATATGAATATATATATATATATTATAGTATTATTATATTGATCATATATATCTTTTATATATTATATATATATAGTATATATGAATAGTACTATATATAATATATATATACCTATATAATATATATATATATGATATATATATATATTATATAATATATATTAGTATATACTATATATATATATATATATTATATATATATTATGCTATATTATATATAATATAGTATATATAACCCACCTATATATATATAGTAATATAATAACTATATTTATAATTTATATTATATTATATATGAGATATATCATATATATTATATATATATATATTAATAATATACTATATATATATATATATATATCTATATATATATATAAGTATATATATAATAAATATAGTATTATAAATATATATATATATATAGTATATATATATATATATATATATATATAGTATATATATATATTATAATACTATATATATCTATATTATATATGATATATATATCAATATATATATATATTATATATATATATAAATATATATAATATATATACGTATTATATTATATATTATAGATATATAGTATATATACTATATGAGTAGTATATATTTATATATAGTATATAATATTATATGATATATATATAATATATATATATATATTATATATATATATTTATATATGATATAGTAGTATATATATATATATATATACTAGTAGATATTATTAGGTGGACCGGATGATGATTGATAGATCTGTTCCATGATGTACTGAACTGGGACTGACACGATCCTTAGTTATAGTATAGGTAGTATATATAGTATGGTATATGAGTATTACTATGTAACCTATGATATACTAGTAGTATATATATATATATTATAATATATATAATGTATAATATATACATTCAGTATATATATGAATATATAATATCAGTATAGTATATTATATATATGTTTATCATATATATATATATAGTCATATGTAGTATAATATTAGTATATTATATATATATATATATACTATATATATACCGTAGTAGTATATATACTGATATATTGATGTATATATAATATCATATCTGATTAGTATATATATGATATATATGATATATATATATATATATAGTATTAGTATATATATAGTATATAGTATACTATATATATATATATATATTAGTATACCTATATATATATACGCGTATATATATAGTGATAGATATATGTATATATACTACTACTAGTATATATATATATATATTATTATAATATATATATACCTATATATATATATTATAGCTATAATACTACGTACTAGTCATATATATGTGCAGTATAGGTACGTTATAGTACATATATACTTTATGCTAATATATAGTTTATATTATGATACTATGAATATATATACTTTGATCATATAGGTATAATATACCTAGCTATATATAGTGTTAAGAGTAAGGTATGTGCAGATTAACAATATGTAGAGTCGGCTAAGATTCCAGGTAGCGTACGACTACGGCATAAAGAGCATCGATGCCAATGGGTAGGCTACGCCTATTACTTAATACGCGCTATAGTATATATTATGAGTATATAGTTGTATATATATAGTTTGATGATGATATATATAGTATATAGTATAGTATATAGCTATAATATATATATGATTATAGTAATTATATATATATATTATATATATACTTGCAGTATATATATATATAGCTAATATATATATAAAATGCTAGTATGCCTATATATATATACGCTATATATATATATAGCTATACCGTATATATATATAAATGGAGTGCTACATATATACCGTATATATGACTATTTACTATTGGGTACAATAGGAAGAAAAGACATCTGGACCATAAACTAATAATAGGTGAAGATATGACTCTTAGTATAGCGGCATGCCGATGAGCTGGTTCACGTGTGAGGGCCACCAGCTCATGTTCTTAATCCCTTCCACAGTCATCGCTTCGATGTAATGCTCGTCTGGAATGGTGTGTATAGCTACTAGTAGATCTGAGTATATTAGCTCACCGTGGAGTATAATAGTACTAGGGGTGAGGATAGGGTATTGTCAAGGCTAGGCTAAGAGGCGCTCTGTCAGAGCGTGACGCGCTCGGTAAATATACCATTAGTAATAGTATATCCGTGAGTGAAGGATACGTCCGATATGATAGTAGTACTGCGTTGTAGTAACCGCCTTATATATACGTGGTAGCTATAGGTTAGAGTACTACGATAGGTGATAGGTGATATAAGTACGGGCCGCTCTATTTTTACGTATGAGGTTGTATACAGGACGTTTTCACTTTGAATTTTACCTGTTAGTCAGATGAAATGACTCATAGGCTGCCTGCATGCTAAGCATATAGGTATTATGAATACGGTAGGTATGAGTAAGTAGGTATAGTACTATATCTGATAGATTATCATATATAGTATAGTGATAGAGGTCGTACTAAGTATAGCTAGGAGTGATATTACATGATTATTATATAGTATGGTAGTAGTAAGTAACAATGATGTACTAATAATAGCGTGAAGGGAACATATGATCACGCTATATACTGATACGTATGCGACATAAATAGGGGCTAGTGCAATTAGCTTTGAGTAGATCTATATATATAGGTATACTGATTTAATAATATATAATATAATGATATATCACCTACGTATGCGCTTGAATAACGAATTCCGGCGTACGTGATATGGAGGTTATATACGTAGCGTTATATAGTATACTATACGTAGTAGTATATAGTATACTATAGGTCATCTATGATATATACGTATGGAGTTAGATATCTATTATTTTTCGTTTACTATATGGTTCGTATAATATACTATTTTATAAGTATAGTACTACCTATATTGTAACTATATAAGATATAGTATTAGTGATAGCGGATATATATTATATATATATATATTATATAGCTATCAGTAGACTAGAGTAGATGATATTGAATAGTATATAGAGTATTTAATATTAAGTGGATAATCAGATGATGATGAAGTATATATAAGTAGTAGTACCGGTTATAATATACGTATATATATATAGTATAATCTTTTTCCTTTTAAAAACATATGATAACCTATATATATAGTTATAGTATATATATACTTTATATATATAGTACTATATATATATATATAGGATGAATGATTAACTGAATATATCTATAAGATACTATATAATATATATTATAGTATATAAGTATAAGTATAAGTATTTAATATCTATATATATTTTTATATATTGATGAATATATATAAATACTTATAGTATACTATAATAGTGATGGATACTATATAGTATATTTGATAGGTATATATCATATTCTCATGATAGATTACTAGTAGATATATAGACTATATATATAATATATACATAATAGTATATATATTATTATATATATATATATAGTATATATATACTATATATCATAATTATATATATACCCCTCCACTCCAGTAGTATATATATATATATATATATATATCAAGTGTTATATTATCAAAATTAAAATGTGTCAGATTCTGAAGCAATATGAATTTGGTCAGAATTGTCAAGACTATTTATTCTTCGTTTTTAGAGTTCATAAAAGTTTCACCGAGTGAAGGCTTCACAAAAAAAAAAAAAAAAAAAAATAAAAAATTTTCGTTAATAAAAATCAAAAATGTTTTCTAAATACTCAAAAAAAAAAAAGGCTAAATGTTTCTGATTACATCAATAGAAAGAATAATAGGTTTTGGTTAGATTTCGCTTCATGGACCGTTTTTTCCGAAGGTAGTGGAAAGTAAAGGAGCTACTCCAACTCACAATGGATTGATTTTTGGAGCCTATAGTTTGGTACCTGTATTTATTAATCCCCTGATTGCTGTAATGATCAACAAATTTGGTGCAGTGAATGTTAGCTTTACAGGAATCTTTTTAGCTGGGATTTCCAATATTACATTCGGATTTGTTGACAAATTAAATGGTGTTGTGTTATTCGTTTCTTTATCCGCAGTATCAGGAATAGTTGAAGGAGTTGCTAATACTGCGTATATGATCTCTGGAATGGCTATAATTTCATGTGAATTTTCTGAAAACGTTGAAACAGCTTTTGCAACCTTTAATGCATTTTCTTCATCAGGACAATTAATAGGACCTGTTGCTGGAGGAGCGCTATATGAATTAGGTGGATTTTATCTTCCTTTAGTTCTTATAGGACTGCTCCTAGTGTTTTCTGCTTTCACTGTTTTATGTTTACCTAAAAGTTATCCCAAACAGGACGCTAAACTCAGTAAGCAAATTATTAAAATTCTTAGGCAGCCTTCGGTCATTTTAGGTGTATTTTCCGTTTTCGGATATGGTCTTAATTTCATGTTTGTCATTTCATCTCTTGAACCACATATTCAAAGTTTAAATCTTTCTCCGGTTCAAGTCGGAGCTGTGTTTTTGTGCAATGGGATAGCTAATATATTCTCATCTTTTTTCTGGGGCTTATTATGTGAAAAATACGACAAAACTCTTATAATCTGCTCTTTTTCGGCATTCATCAATATCTGCGGAATGTTAATATTAGGCCCAGCTACTTACCTTCCATTAGATTTGAACCTTTATACTTGTATTTTTGGATTACTTCTCCACGTAGTCGGAAATGGAGGAGAAAAAATATGTGGATTTTCGATTTTAAACAAGGGTACTATCCTAGCAGGTCTACCACAAAATATTCAAACGTCTGGGCTAGTAACTAGTTTATTTAGGTCATCTTTATCTCTTGGATTTTTCGTTGGTCCCTTACTAGGTGGGTATTTATTTAACATAATTGGATTTTCTTGGGGTTCACATTTGTTTATGGTATGTCTTAAATTAATATTGTCTTCAATGGGAGAAAACCGAAGCAGTGGTTTAACTCTTGTTTTTTATTAAGAATACAAAGCAGCCAATCATTTGTGATGGAATAATTTTTTTGTTAAAATATATTTAATTTTCAACATTTAGTTGTCATTTTTTTTTTATAGTTGAAATACTAAAAAAAAAAATTTTCACTGTCTTCTTTTGTTAGTTTAAAAATAACTAAGCAGTAGTAGTAAGGATTCATAAAAATAAATAATTTAAAAATTGAAGAAAAAATATTTATTTATTTTTAATTTTCAACTTATAAAAAGTTAAATTCTATTTTATTTTCCACAACTTGTATAATTTCCCCTTATTTTAACGCAGTTCTACACAAATAGATTGGAATAATTAGGATTGGACTGAACACACTATACTACCATGTTAAATCTTGAATTTTTTGAATTTTTTGAATTTAATACACTTGATTCCTAAAGCATATCAAAATTGGTTAATTAATTGTTCTCTTTAAATGATAATACTAGTAATAAGTATGAAAATAGATTTTTGGAAACATTTTTAAAACAACCTTACATTGTTTTGTGACCCATACTACTCTAAGCTATTCTAATCTATGAACGTCAGGTGATTTTGGTGTTAGCTTGCTTATTTGAATCAGAATACTTATTTTTTATCTGAAACTGCAAAAGATGGTAGATGGAAGGAAACTAATCTTGAGGAGCCTTATTTTTGTCAACTTAAAATTTCCAATGTATTATTATTATTATTATCATTATTATTATTATTATTATTATTATTATTATTATTATTATTATTATTATTATTATTATTATTTGCTTTTCATTTTTTTTATTTTTGTAGAAATATATCGCTATAAAATTATGAATGAGCTTGGAAGATTGGAATAAAAAAAAAAAATTTGATCATAGCTGTTTCACATGGCTGAATATATTATAATATTTTATGAAACTGCAATATCTTTATATGATATTCATATTTTATTAGGCACACATTTTATTTGTTATTTTTATATATTGATAATTTAAGAGAAATTATGTGGTGATTTTCCTTACTCGGACTTTACTGTGATTTTAACCTAAAATTATTGTGATCTCCTGCACTCATTTTTCATAATTATTATTATTATTAGCAACTATCTTTCTACTGTTGTTGTTATATTGAAATGTATATACTAGTGTGCTTTGCTTTCAGCCCAGTACAAGTTGCTTCTGATATATTTTTGTAGTACTCTCTTCCATTATTTCTTTTCGTGTTTTCATATTTTCCTTTTCATTGTACATAGTTCTAACTTGTTAAGTTGCATGAGTAGGAGGTAAAATTTAGTTTGTGTTAAAATTTTGTAATAGACGAAGTTTATTGGTGTTTGATTTCTAGAAATATTTATTCTATTTAGTAACCTCTATAAACAAAAAAATTCTTCTAATTTCTTTTATTATTATCATTATTACCTTAGTTTTCCTGAAAGGGCAATCTTATTAGATTCACTAGTTAATTATTAATCATAATTTAGCTTGGGATTTTTTTCAATTTTTTCAAGTAAATGAATGTTTATTCAAACTTTTGGAATTGAAATATATTCATAGTTCATGCTAGCATACACATTGCAGATTTTTTTTTTATTCACCATTGAAATATGTATGAAACCTGATTTTATTATTATTTATTTTTAACCTTGGTTTTTCACAATCAAGATTTTAGATTTTTTCTAGATTTTCATGCTTCATTTCTGTTATTTTAAGATTTTAATCTTGTCATTTTCCAAGTCGTCGGGTAACAGAATATGACTTCATTTTGTAGTTATACATAGTCTAAATTTTAGTTTCCCCAAATAATTATTGTTTATTCTGTCCACTTTTCATTTTTAGTTTAGCTTTATTAAGTTCAAACATAAATGATATAAAATCTTGGTAATATATTTTAATCCAAGTTTAAATAATAATAAATACAGCTTTTAGTAAATGTTGTTTAGGTACATATTGACATTATCTAAAAAGAGTTGGTTGTTTATTTTTGGGTTGATAGAGCTGGTAAATAAATCCAGCTCCATTTTAAAATTACCTGACTCTAGCTCCAGTTTTACTTACAATTTCAAATGCGAAAAGTATTTTTTTGATAAAAATAATTTTTTTGCTACGTCTCTGCAGCCTTGGTTTATTTATAATCTTCGTAAATATGGATAAAAAATATGCAGTATGAATTTACTATTAAAGATCTCAGTAAGAGTAAATGTCACACTGTAAGTTTTCATAAAGGACTCTTGTATTTACAGTATGAATAATTCAAAATTTGAAAATCTGATTTTTTTTTCCTATATTTGCTTAAAATTGATTTATATAGAATGCTAGCCATATTTTTTTGTAATAACCACTAAACACGGATATCTCATGCGTGATTTTGAAAACTCATAAATAATTTCTTTTTCCAAAAAAAATATAATGAAAATACAGAAATAAAATGATATGAAGTGTTCTTTTTATACACTGGCAAGGGTGGCGAATTTATAACGCTGAATTAATTTTCTGCCATTATCACTGACAGGAATGAATTTTACCAGATTTTCAAAAAATTAAATATCTTTCTTCATTATAGAGAGAGAGAGAGAGAATTTTTTTTTGTTGAGAGAGAGAGAGAGAGAGAGAGAGAGAGAGAGAGAGAGAGAGAGAGAGAGAGAGAGAGAGAGAGAGAGAGAGAGAGAGAGAGAGAGAGAGAGAGAGAGAGAGAGAGAGAGAGAGAAAAGAAGAGACATATAGAAACTGATGAGTATTAGTAATATGAATTTAGTGGAAGTGAATTGAGAGACAAAGAGAGAAGAATGTTTATGAGAGAGAGAGAGAGAGAGAGAGAGAAGAATAAGAAGAAAAAGAAGAAGAGAAAAAGAGAGAGAGAGAGAGAGAGAGAGAGAGAGAGAGAGAGAGAGAGAAGAGAGAGAGAGAGAGAGAGAGAGAGAGAGAGAGAGAGAGAGAGAGAGAGAGAGAGAGAGAGAGAGAGAGAGAGAGAGAGAGAGAGAGAGAGAAAGAGGAGAGAGAGAGAGAGAGAGAGAGAAGAGAGAGAGAGAGAGAAGAGAGAGAGAGAGAGAGAGAGAGAGAGAGAGAGAAAAAAAAAGAGGAAGAGAGAGGAGAGAAAGAGAGAGAGAGAGAGAGAGAGAGAGAGAGAGAGAGAGAGAGAGAGAGAGAGAGAGAGAGAGAGAGAGAGAGAGAGAGAGAGAGAGAGAGAGAGAGAGAGAGAGAGAGAGAGAGAGAGAGAGAGAGAGAGAGAGAGAGAGAGAGAGAGAGAGAGAGAGAGAGAGAGAGAGAGAGAGAGAGAGAGAGAACGAAAGAGAAAAGAGAGAGAGAGAGAGAGAGAGAGAGAGAGAGAGAGAGAGAGAGAGAGAGAGAGAGAGAGAGATAGAGAAGAGAGAGAGAAAGAGAGAAAGAGAGAGAAGAAAGAAAGAGGAGAGAGAGAGAGAGAGAGAGAGAGAGAGAGAGAGAGAGAGAGAGAGCTTCATCTGGGAATAAAAAGAATAAAACATTTTCATAAAAAAAAACCTGCGTTATTGAAAAAAACTACATGGGCATGAAATACCCCAAATTTTTAATTTAAAAAAATAATCAGGCTGTGCAGAACATCCCCAATAGAATCTCTCCAAATACTGAAGCTATGCAAGATTTCAACCTGATATCTTCCATAAAATGGCTAAAATCACGCAACAAATATGGTATTGGGTACGAGATATTCATGTTTAGTGTTCTATGGAAGTGATGATAATTCAAGTTAAATTAATAGCTAACATTTTACATCAAAAATATAATTAATTGTATATACTTGCAATAAAAATATAATAAATAATTGTTTATATTGATTTTGTTTTTG
>JABUQX010056964.1:30000-35000 GCA_015478945.1 Trachelipus rathkii | reverse complement strand
TATATGCAGTGTTATTGAGATCAATATTTAAGGCCTATTATAATACGTACTGAACTCGGCGAAAAATTGCTTCGATTATATATATATATAAGTAGTATGATAGACATATTGCACACCGCCCTTGACCGACCTTGACCTTGACCGACCTTGACCATGACTGACCTTGACCTTTTTGGCCCCAATTTTTTACCTGACCTTGACCTTTTTTGGCCTTGACCTTTTTTGGCCTTGACCTTTTTTCGACCAACCCTTTGGTCTTCCATGGGTCAATTTTGGCCCACGGTAATTTTTGGCAACCCTAATTTTTTTGCAACCCTAATTTTTGCAACCCTTCGAAGAAGGGTTGCGCCAAACGGTTGCGTCAGCAACCGTGTACGACCCCACCCTATCAATCAACCCTTCCATGGGGTCCAATTTTTGCCCAACGAGTATTTTTTACTTCATACATTAATTAAGGAGACACTAAGCCCTATCTTATGAAATGTCTAAACCTATTATTCTAGTCATTGACCTTTTTTCTCCCAAAGCTTGCCAGAGAATACCATGGGTCAATTTTGACCCAACCTAATTTTTTGTCCTTTCTTTAGGGACTTAGCCCTTTTTGCATGTCTTAAGCCTTTGTACTCTGACCATGACCATACTTTCGGCCTTGACCTTGCCAGATACCATGGTTCAATTTTGACCCACGCTAATTTTTGGTCTTGACCTTGTTTAATCTTCGGTCTTTCGATACCGTATCAAAGGTGGAAATTGACCATTCTAAAGGTGATGAGAGGATTGTAGGGATTATCTCGAGCTCAGACAGGTACCTGCCACCTTGCCTTTGGTAGGTATCTGTGCTAACACGAGGCCATGTAGGTAATCTTGACCTGTTTGGAATCTGTCCTAACTTATTTCAATCGCGACACCACACACCACACACACACACACACACCACCACACTTACAACTTATACACACATCACATGACCACAATTATACACACATCAACTATGACACTACATTTACCATAGACACTTACATTTACAACTTATACACACGTACAAACACCACTACCAACCCTTTGGTCTTTCCATGGGTCATTTTTGGCCACCCTAATTTTTGGCCATCCTTAATTTTTCGGCAGCCCTATTTTTCGGCAACCCTTTGGTCTTCCATGGGCCAATTTTGAGAACCCAAATTTTTTCGGTCATCCTTTTGTATTCCAGGGGCCAATTTTGGTCTTGTAGCTTTTTTGACATTGTAGGTTTGATTCCTCAACTTTGATACCACCTATATTGTTGCCTCAACTTTGATACCTCAGCTTTGATGGTTCATCTTTGATGATTCATCTTTGATGAAGGCATCTTTGTCGGTTCATCCTTTTGCAATACCACTATTATATTGATGATTATCTTAGATGAAGTCATTCTTTGTCGGTTCATCTTTGAGTAATCGTCAGGATATCTATTGATTGTTTCAACTTTGATGCCTCAACTTTGATGCCTCAGCATTAATGCCTCAGCATTGATGCCTGAACTTTGAAGGTTCATCTTTGATACCATCTATATTGATGATTCATCTTTGATGAAATCATCTTACATAACTCATCTTTGATGCATTTTCTACCCACATCATAGAACAGAGTTAATATTAATGTCTTCCCCTAGATCATAAGTGATCACCAGGAGCAGCTATGATTCCCTTCGCTGGCGTGGAAGCCCTTACGAACCCGCACCCGCAGGTGGCGTCCTGCCGCGTCCCATCCCGCAGCCGCTGTGCGCTTTGCAGGCCGCAGTTTATTTCCGCGTACCGCCCCCGCCGCGTGCGCCCAGGCGCAGTATTTCCGCGTACCCGCCCGGCCGCGTGTGCCCGCAGGCACAAATTCCCGCGCGAATGAAAATATATAATACCATGAGTCATTCATTTTTTTCATACTTAAACATTTTTTTTAAAACATTTTCGCGACCTAAATATGGCCTAAACTCATACAGACCTATTATTTAACACATATATTTAATTTAACATTATTTTTACTTAATACTTTTACTTAATAAAGTAATTATAAAATTTTTTTAAAATTGTAATGTAAGAAGAAAAACCAGAGTGTCTGATATATAATCATTTTATTTTCCTACATTGGACGAAATTTTACTAAAAACATTATAATTTACATACCTTAAAGCAGTTAAATCAGTAAATCAATAGAGGTGTTACCTAACACCTAGAGGATTAGTACGCTTTTGTTTTACTGTTTTACTGCTTTAACTCATGTTTTACTGCTTTAACTCATGTTTTTACTGTTTTAACTCACATGTTTTATTGCTTTTAACTCATATTATTTAATTAACATTACAACCTTAAAGCCGGAGGTAAAGTCAGTTAGAATCAATTAGAGTGTACCTAACCACAGGGAGATAGTATGCTTTTGTTTTACTGCTTTACTGCTTTAACTCATGTTTTACTGCTTTAACTCATATTTTTTACTGCTTTAACTCATATATTTATTAACATTACATACCTTTAAAGCAAGTAAATCAGTAAAATCAATAGAGGTGTGACCTTACACCAAGGGGGGAGTATGCTTTTGTTTTACTTGTTTACTGCTTTAACTTTCTGTTTACTGCTTTAACTCATGTTTACTGCTTTAACTCATGCTTTACTGCTTTAACTCATATATTTATTAACATTATGTTTTCTTTTATATTTTTTATTTTGTTGTAATAATTTTTATTTATTTTATTATTATTTTTATTTATTTTTATTATTATTTTTATTATTATTTTATTTTTATTTTTATTTTTATTATTATACTTAGTGTTATTTGCGTCTTGCCTATTGTTATTATTATTTAGAACACACATACACCCACACACACACACACACACACACACACACACACACACACACACACACACCACATTGCACACACACTCACACACCCACACTATGAAATTATTAAACATTTTATTTTTTATTTTATACTTAGTGTTATTTACTTCATGCCTATTGTTATTATTATTTAGAACACACATACACACACACACACACTCACTTACACACATAACGTATAATTTATTAAAACATTTTACTTTTATACTTAGTGTTATTTACTTCAGGCCTATTGTTATTATTATTTAGAACACACACACCACACACACACACACCACACACACACACACACACACACACACACACACACACACACACACACACGCCCACTCACTTACACACATAACGTATTAATTTATTAAACATTTTATGTTAATATATAATATCTCTATTTTATCATACTCATTCAAAATATAACTAAAATTATTTCAAAGTTTCTTAAAACTTCTATAATAAATCAATCATTATCTTTAAACAAAGAATTTATTATTAACTGTTAATACTTTTTGTTTATAAATTTTATAACTATCAAGTTTTATAATAACTTTTACTAAAATTTTATGAAATTTTATTAAAAACATATATTTTACGTACCTTAAAGCAATAAATCAGTAAATCAGTAAGGTCAGCCCCTAGCACCCCTCTACACCAAGCTATGCCACGTTTTGTTCTATTGACTTACTGCTTACACATCTTTTAAGAAACGTGTAATAAGTATAAAAATAAACAAATAAGTAGCCTTGCTATAATATTATTTTATTAAAATCATTCTAAGTTTTTATTTAAAAATAACAATTATTCACTTACATTTATATTATTCGCTCGATGTTAACTAAAAATATTTCAAAGTTTTTTAAATAATTCGGATTTTCTTTAATTATTATTATTATTATCTATGTACATTGACAATCCATCACGAGAAAACACAACAACCCGCACTCCTTACAGATACGAAACTGACCTCTCTCTGTAAAATGTGTTGAAATAACTACTTTAGGCCTAAATCGCCCCGGGCTACAAAAAGGATTATCCTAAATTTAGGCCTAAAGTAGTTATTTCAACACATTTTACAGAGAGAGGTCAGTTTCGTATCTGTAAGGAGTGCGGGTTGTTGTGTTTTCTCGTGATGGATTGTCAAATGTACAATAAGATTAATAATAATAATAATAAAGGAAAAATCCCGAAAATTTTAAAAAAACTTTTGAAATACTTTTAGTTACATCGAGCGAATAATATAAATGTAAGTGAATAATTGTTATTTTTAAATAAAAACTTAGAATGATTTTAATAAAATACATGTTATGTTAGCAGAGAAGAACTTATTTTGTTATTTTTATACTTATTACATGGCTAAAGATGATGTAAAGCAGTAAGTCAATAGAACAAAACGTGGCATAGCTTGGTGTAGAGGGGTGCTAGGGGCTGACCTTACTGATTTACTGATTTATTGCTTTAAGGTACGTAAAATATATGTTTTTAATAAAATTTCATAAAATTTTAGTAAAAGTTATTTTAAAACTTGATAGTTATAAAATTTATAAACAAAATTATTAACAGTTAATAATAAATTTCTTTTTAAAGATAATGATTGATTTATTATAGAAGTTTTTAAGAAACTTTGAAATAATTATGTTAATTGATGTAATAATATAAATGTACGTGTTATTATAATAAAATAATATAATAAATAATAATATAATTATTACGTTAAGTGTGTAAGTGAGTGTGCGTTGGTGTGTGTGTGTGTGTGTGCTTTGTGTGTGTGTGTGTGGTGTGGTGTGTGTGTGTGTGTGTTTGTGTTCTAAATAATAATAACCATAAAGGCCTGAAGTAAATAACACTAAGTATAAAAGTTAAAATGTTTTTAATAAATTTATTATATATGTATGTGTATGTGTGTGTGTGTTGTGTGTGTATGTGTGTTCTTAATAATAATACATAGGCATGAAGTAAATAACACTAAGTATAAAAATAAAATTTAAAAATTGTTTAATAAATTATACGTTATGTGTTGTTAAGTTGAGGTGTAGCGTGTGTGTGTGTGTGATGCAGGTAACATGTGTGTGTGTGGTGTGTGGTGTGTGTGTGTGTGTGTGTGTGTGTGTTGTATGTGTGTTCTAAATAATAATA
>JABUQX010056964.1:10000-20000 GCA_015478945.1 Trachelipus rathkii | reverse complement strand
GTATAATCAATTTTTTCTTGATCTGCGTTGGTTAGTAATCAGAGGAGCAACTACAAGGTCGGCTTCGCCATGCAGATCGCCTACACTCCGTTCCCATAATAATATATCATTTGCAGTGTATCTTTAAATGTTATATTAATTTTTTTTTTATATTTGTTTTTTTTAAAATTTATTTTTTGAGTATAAATTTAAAATGAGTAATTCTTAATAATAAACAAATTACTTTAATTGAATATTAAATTTAATAATATTACCAATGTATTAGTTATTAATTTTTGGAATACTGAGGTCGATAAATATCCTTACGTAATATTTGCTTCTTCCTTTATGGACATAAAAATATCTGCAAGTAACCCTCATCCAAAATTTTCAGTTGGTTTATTAGGAAGCACAGATACATAATTTACCAGCTGAAAATAGGATTCTCCTCTCTCTCTCTCTCCTCTCTCTCTCTCTCATATATATATATATATACTATATATATATATATATATATATATATATATATATATATACTATATATATATATATACTTCTCTCTATATATTATATATATATATATATATATATATACTATATATATATATATATATATATATATATATATATATATATATATATATATATTATGAGATAAGCTTACAAATCACTTACAGGCAGAGCTAATTAAGGAGGGTGTACTCATTTGGCGATCGAGCAGGGACAGACCAAGCCATGGAGAGAGAACAATCCCGTTCTCCACACCGGCCAGTTGCGACCCTGGGACCCCGCTTGGTTTGGCAGGTGCTCTCACCACACTAGACTATCGGGCCTTTGTCAAACAAATATAAAATTCCACTGCCTGCCATATATATATATATATATACTCCACTACTACCAAATATATATTAATATAGCTATATTTATTTTCATCTGTAAATCCGTAAATTACAAAGACTGTCATTAACATTAATACTGTCACTACAATTATAATATATGCTGTACTACTATCACTATTATCATTATTACCATTATGGTTATCATCACTATCATTACTATCACTGCCACTATCATTATCATTATGATTTACTATAATTAACATTAACACCACTATCATCATTATACTATATTATCACTATCAATATCATCATCACTATCACTATTATATAACACTATCAACAATTAATAATACTGTCACCAATTAAATAATAACATTATCAATTAAAGCACTATCACTACTAATTGTGTATTATCACTGGATTGTGAGATATTTCCAAATCTCAGTATGTTAGGCAGCCCTCTCGATCTTATTGAGCCAGAAAATGAAACGGAGTTCACGAGCGTCGACACAGTTTACAACCTATCTAAATCATATCTCCAGTTGATCAATTTATTATACGTTGAAGCATTACTCATAATCCAAAATTCTCAAAAGGTTCACAATTCAAAACTTTTTCGCTTCACCGTGAAAATCACTTGAATTAATTTTAATTTTTAAATTTTGAAATATAATTTCATTTAGTTAATATGTTTTCAGAAAAAATAGAATTTGGTCTTGGAGACATCAAATATTTCCTTCATCTACCCTCAAAGCCTTCTCCGACGTTATTCCGTGAAAAACAATCAGTATGTTACAACCTTCTCAAGATCTTTCAGCCTCTTCTGATAATCCATTTCGTTTGTTCTTTTTTCTCTCCTCATTTTCTTCTCTTTCTTTTCTATATTAAGCCAAACTAGCTTTCCAGTGAGTATATAAATATATATATATATATATATATATATATATGCTCTCTCTCTCTCCTCTCCTCTCTCATATAAATATATATATATGTATGTATGTATGTATATGTGTGTGTGTTTATGTATATATATATGTATGTATGTATGTATGTAATAATAATATTTGCATGTGTGTGAATATTTTTTATGTGTCTTAATAATAATAATATGTATGTATGTATGTGTGTGTATGTGTGTGTATATATATATATATATATATATATATATATATATAATATCAGGCTAGACGCCTATAATTTTTGAGTGCGCCTGCGCCTATGCGCCTATGCCGCCGGACCTGGTGCGCTTAGCGCCTATGCATATATTTTTGATCACATCAGGCGCCTAGCGCCTCGCCTTTGCATACTGACTTTTCGCCGGCTGGTGGATGTTCGCTAAATTTATTTGCAAAGTAAAATTAAACTTTAGTGCGATAATAAAAGCAAGCTTTTATAAGGAAGAAAAAACACGCATTAATTTTGTAATTAAAACACCGTAAACTAATATCTACGCCTTTTCCGCCTCCATGTCCTTGTGATCCATGTTTTCCCCCAGGAGGTTCAGCTCGAGCACTCAGAAGTTGAAAATCTTCAGAGCCGTAGTTGCCAATTTATTTGTAGTTAAGAATTGGTAAGAATTATATGCATATATATATATATATATATATATATACTTTTATATATATATATATCTCTTTCTTCTCTCTCTCTCTCTCATTTCCATTCCATTCCTTCCTTCTACTACTCCCTCCTTCCCTACTCTTTCTCTCTCTCTCTCTCTCTCCTCTCTCTCTCTCTCTCCTCTCTCTCTCTCTATATATCTCTCTCTCTCTCCTCACTCTTTCTCATATATATATATCTCGGTTCCTCGTTGAGGTTCATGTTGAGCAGCTGGAACAGGTGTCTGACTTTATATTTCTAGGATATACGTTTTATGAAAAGGGAACGACGGATAATGCAGAGTGTAGTAGGAAGGTTGTGAATGGTAGGAAGGTGGCTGGTGGATTAAATCCTTGGTGGATTTAAAGGTACTAAGTCTTGAGTGTGGTAGAGTCTTACATGAAGGTATGTTGTTACCTGTGTTAATGAATAGTAGTGAAACTATGGTCTGGAATAAGTGGAATATATATCTAAAGTGCAATATGTTCAGATGGACAATCTTAGGAGTGTGCTTGGTGTAAGATGAATTGATTAAATGAGGAATGAACGCATTTGGGTTATGTGCTGTGAAGAAATTGGTAAATGAAAGAATAAATGAAAGTACTTTTTATGGTTTGTAATGTGGAAAGGATGGATGATAATCGGTTGTTTAAGAGGATGTATAGTGGTGAGTGTGTTGGGAATCGAACGGCTGGGAGACCGAAGAAAAAGTGGATTGAGTCAGTAAAGGAATGCCTGGAGGAGAGAAATGTGAGAGAGGCGAGAAGAAAGGTGCTTAATAGGAGTGAATGGTGGGGTTTGGTGAGGGAGTATGGTTGTGGCCCACCTGGGCCAAGGGATGAACCCTACATTGACGAGATGCCATATTGAGGGTCCGTTGCTGTCCTGTGAAGCTCAAGGGTGGATTTTATGACTGCGACGAGTTCTCACTAAAAGGTGCGTCATATTTTCTACTACTTTTCTGTATCCAATGCATGCTACCCTCCCTGAGTCTTGGGAGAAGGTGGGTGTTGATGTGTGATATTATTATTATTGATTAAGATGATGGTATTATTATTATTAAAAATATTATTTATTATATATATATATATATATATATATATATATATATATATATATATATATATATATATATATATATATATATATATATATATATATATATATATATATATATATATATATATATATCCAACAAACCCACACATGCAAATAATAGAAGAATAATACACAATCTCAAAGCAACGCAACTAGAAGCCAACCATAACCCCTCGCTTTCTACACAAGAAATAACTAAACTTATTAAAAACCTAAAAATTTCTCCTGCTTCTGGCCCAGACAACGTCCCTATGCTACACATAAAACAATTTGGACTTACTACCATATCATTTATCACAGATATCTTCAATAAATCCTGATCTTTTAATTCTATCCCTCCACACTGGAGAAAAGCAATCATTATACCTAAATTAAAACCTAGAAAAGATCCCAACCTCCCGTCTTTATACTGTCCCATATTCCTCCTCTCCTCTTTGTGCAAACTAATGGAGAAAATCACACTAACCAAAATTCAAATTACCTTCCACTCCCCTAAGCATGAACAAGGTTTTAAAAATCTCACTATACCTCAACAGCCCTAACTAATATCACACAAAACATCGTAAACGAATTAAACAAACCCTCCCACAGAACAATACTTCTGGCTATAGGCATTAGTAAAGCCTTTGACAAAATACCCATACACATTCTCATTCAAAAAATTCTAAACTCTCCCTTCCAAAACAATTACAAAATATGGCTATCCAATTTTATATCTGGACGCACAGCTCAAGTATCTAGCAAGCAACAAAACTCAAAAACGGTAAAATTAAGAAATTTAGTCCCTCAGGGAGCCATCATATCCCCATTCCTATTCAACCTATTTACAGCCGATATCCCTACCACCCAAACTCCCAATTGCAAAATAATAACCTACGCAGACGACATAACTATAACCATATCAGACCCCTCAGTACCCACTGCCACAAACCTCTCTCAGACTGACCTAAATCACTGAACCTTTATCATCCAACCAGAATGACGGCCTCTGCCGAGAAATCATCTATCACCTTGATCACGACGGACAGATACCAAATCCCTCCACCCACAAGTAACCCTAAACAACAACATCATTTCCCTAAACAAAACACCCAAAATACTCGGAATATCCTTCGAAATACACTTTACCTTTACACCACACATTCAAAACATCATAAGTACAGCTAGTAAAAAAATTAAATGTCATCCGACCTTATCCCAAAACAATTACAGTAATGAAACAACCACACTGTCACAACATTCAAACAATTTTCAAGAACTATAATCAACTATGGATCAACAGTCTGGTATCCTCTAACCTTCCCTACTAATAGAAAAAAACTACAAAGAAAAAAAAAACACCCCCCTGAGTACAATAGCAGGTTGCCTAAAAAAATATTCAGCACTTGCATGAAGAATCGAAAATTCTACCAATTCTAGACCATCTTGATATGATAGGAACCCAATTCTATGTCAGGACTCTCGACCAGTCTATTGAGATGCCCCATTCACACTCCCTACAGAACACAATATCAGATCACCTCCCTAAGAGACCTGTGTCTCAGCCCGGTGGAGGTTGCTAGGTTTCTGGAAATGACTTGGACTCCCCAAATAAAGAGAGCCAAGGGGCAATAAATATATAAATAAGTATATATATATATATATATATATATATATATATATATAGTATATATATATATATATATATATATATATATATATAACACTATATATATATATATATATATATATCTTCTGCTGCTCATAATATATATATATATATATATGAAATATATATATATATTAACATAATATTATATATATATATATATATATATATATATATATATATATATATATATATAACATATATATATATATAATATAATATATATATATATATATATATACTATATATATAATAACCTCTCACCTATACCTATCGAAGCTGGGCGCGACTATAATTTTTTTGAGTGCGCCTGCTCCCTCTGCGATTATGCCGCCGGACCTAGTGCGCCTAGCGCCTTTCCGCCAATATTTTTGTCAATATCAATGCGCTTATGCATCTATGCGACTTTACGCCTGCGCGACTTTTCATGCAGCCGGGTGCCTGCTCACTTCAAATTTATTTGCAAGTAAACTTTAGTGCGATAATAAAAGCATGCTTTTATAAGGAAGAAAAACATATTTATTAATTTTTGTAATTAAAACACCGTAAACTAATATCTACACGTCCTCTTCCTCCTCCATGTCCTTGTGATCCATGTTTTCCCCCAGGAGGTCCAGCACGAGTGCTGCAGAAATTGCAAATTTTCAGAGCCATAGTTGCCAATTTATTTGTAGTTAAGAACTACTGAACTAGTTATATATATATATATATATATATATATATATATATATATATATATATATATATATATATATATATATATATATATATATATATATATATATATATATATATGTATATATACATATATATATATAGCATATATATATATATATATATATATATATATATACTCACCTCTCTCTCTCTTTACTATATAATATGTGGTAAAAAGTTATAACGCCCACGGAACGACGGCTCGGATCAAAAATTTTTCACAGGTAGCCTCTATGATACATAAATTAATTTTTTTTTGGCAAAATGTATTTAAAAAAAAAAAAAAAAAAAAAAAAAAAAAATTCTCAAAAACTACAATAGCTACAGCGAAAAGGAATACATTTTTGGAATCCTGGTAAAATTTTAGTAAGGAAAATGTAAAAAAAAAATTATTGTTAATAATTATAGTAATATAGGAGAAAGCCTATTTAAGACCTTTTATCATACGTTACTCGTTAAAATAAATAGACTTTCTAGTATAGTTTTGTTTTGTTTTTTTAACTAAAGAACACCCCAAGGGTATACCGCACCGATGGCAGGAGTCGGGGTCTCTCGGCCTTCCAGGGAACTACGGGGTAGGATTCTTTACACCTCGGAAGGTTATATTTGGAATACCTCCTCGCGGTATTGGGTGTCGCTGGGTTCCTCGCACTCCTACGGGGTATGGAAAACGTCGCCCCCTCTGTCCCCGTCATTCAACCTACATTGCCGTGTAATACCTTTACAAATAATATATATATATAATTTCGCCCCTAGAACAGGTAAAAAAAAAAATTCATTTCGACCCTAGAACATCTATTTATGTATCATAGATGCTACCTGTGAAATTTTTTTTTGATCCGAGCTCTCTTTGTGTGTGTGTATATATATTTTTATCTATATATATATATATATATATATATATATATATATATATATATATATATATATATATATATATATATATATATATATATATATATATATATATATATATATATATATATTATCTCTTTTTTTTTATATATATATATATATATATATATATATATATATATATATATATATATATATATATATATATATATATATATATATATATATATATATATATATGTTTTACACTGGTTTTTAGAATGATACAAGTTAGCCATGCTTCTAAGTTCTAACTTTTAGGGGGAAAAAATGCTTTGTTCCTGTTCATAGGCGCGGCTATAGGCGCGGAGAATTGGCTGTGCGCCTATGCTTAGTCCGCCTTTTTAAAAATTGTTGCGCCTTTGCGCCTACGAAGATAATTAAAGTATTTAAATACTGCCCAGCTCTGATATATATATATATATATATATATATATATATATATATATATATATATAATATATATATATATATATATATATATATATATATATTAAACTATAATATCATATATATATATATATATATTCTGCCTAGCATATATTAGCATTATATACTTACTGCCTTAGTTGCTACTCTAATATGGTATCCTTTCATATCTTTTCTTCTATTATACTTAAACTGTGAATCCTTGAGCATCATTCCCTCTCCCTTGCTCCATTCTCCAACTTTATTCCTCTCAAAGTATTGAAAGAGTGGCCCGATTCTCCAAATCTCGAAAAAGTTCCATTTTGATTCTCCAAAATTGTTGAGTTCCGCCACAAAAACCTTCAGAAAAATGGCGAAAATTATTTATTTTTCTGCCGTGCCGTATTTTTTGAGATTCAATTTAGATTATAGAATCGTATAGTAAATTAATGTTAGGATGATAATTTTTTTCCTGTGGATGCGGATCTGAACACTCGCGGATGCAATTGTGTATTTTTATTATCTATTCGTCTGAGCATATGCTAATAAAGATCTTTAAAATTTAGAGGGTGTCTCGCATATGAGGATGTAGATTTCAGTTATATCAATAGTGTAGTGTAGTGTAGTGTAGTGTAGTGTAGTGTAGTGTAGTGTAGTGTAGTGTAGTGTAGTGTAGTTTAGTGTAGTGTAGTGTAGTGTAGTGTAGTGTAGTGTAGTGTAGTGTAGTGTAGTGTAGTGTAGTGAAGTATTCGAGCAACCTAGATTTGAAGTAGTGCTACAGCATTTAAGACAAGATCAATTAACAACTTTCAAGTTTTCCTCTTCCAAAAAAAAAAATAAAAAAAAAGATCGAACCTCATTATAGCACAAGGCCACGATGAATACCTTTATAATATACGCGTATAGCGCATATATATATATATATATATATATATATATCAAATAATATATATATAATATAAATATATATATTTTTCTATATATATATATATATATATATATATATATATATATATATATATATATATATATAAAATATATATATATGTACTTCACACGCACTCCTCTTTCTTTCTTTATGCTGCTGCTCTTATATATATCGAGTGGCGACTCCAGTAACTTTTTTATTAATCGCGCTCTCTCTCACTCTGTCTCCTCACTATCTACATACTCTCTCTCTCTCTCTCTCTACCATTTTTTTATATATATATATATATATATATATATATATATATATATATATATATATATATATATATATATATATAAATATATATATATATATATATATATATATATATATATATATATATATATATATATATATATATATATATATATATATATATATATATATATATATATATTATATATATATATATATATATATATATATATATATATATATATATATATATATATATATATATATATATATATATATATATATATATATATATATATATATATATATATATATATATATATATACTATATATATATAAATATATATATATATATATATATATATATATATATATATATATATATATATATATATGCTTTATGTATATATATATATATATATATATATATATATATCTATATTCTAAACAGTTTTCTTTTTCTAACGTTTTCAATAGTTGATTCCAAGATTAACTTTAATATTTAAAATCAATCTAAATTCACAGACGCCGTCTCCGCCATCCGATATGGGCATGAACTGCCGCCATTTTTAATGGGTTAAAAGCGCTATTTAATAGCGGTTATTAGCTTACCTTTTAAGTTTTAATTTTCCATAATATATTCCTTTATTTGACCAACTTTAAAAATAAGAATTTTATCGTAACATTATGAAATTTGCAAAAATAGATCGTTTCTATAATGTTAACTCATGCGAGAACGAGTAGCACGAGTGCAGGGAGTCACCTACTCTGATATATATATATATATATATATATATATATATATATATATATATATACCTCTTTCTTTCATATATATATATATATATATATATATATATACTCTATACTCTCATATATACGTGTATATATATATGTATATATATATATATATATATATGTATATATGAAAATTACATCTGATTCAGTATAAATAGGAATGTGCCGTACGGATTCTTGAAAATTATCTATGGTGTCCGTTACGTCTAGGAGAATCAGCCATTCTTGATGCTCAAAGAAATAAAATTTCGACGCAGCCTAGAAATACATAAATCAGAATTAGTTCGTCAATAGTAATAGGAACTACTCTACCATACACTTATAAAGCTCTAATAAAAAGAGAATGAAAAATAAAAATTTCATTTTCCATATTTTTACATAGTATTTTTCGAATTTAGAAACAAAAATCATTTTGAATAAACTCTAGAGCAGGGGTGTCCAACCTGTAGCTAGCGAGCAACGGTTTGCTCTCGTACCGTTTTAATGTGACTCGCGGCTCGCGTATTCAGATTCATCACGTTTATTTAAAGTAAAATAGTCTTAAAAATTATATATATATATATATATATATATATATATATATATATATATATATATATATATATATATATATATATATATATATATATATATATATATATATATATATATTATCAATATTATAATCAGACCAATTGAAAGTAATTAATGCTGGGGGTACTCGGTGAAAGTGAATTTTGCGATCAAAGTTTATTAAATATGCAAGTGAAATAAATGGTATGACAGATAATAAAAATCAAATTTGTAATTGCAATGGGAATAATGTACTTAATTATTGAATAGACAAAGTTAATTTGATATAATAAGGTTACGGC
>JABUQX010056964.1:0-2500 GCA_015478945.1 Trachelipus rathkii | reverse complement strand
TCCTAAGGCTGAGAAGGGCTGAAAAGGATACCCAAAGACAACATGAACTTGAACTCAGAAGACTTGAACTGCAAGCGAGCAATTTCGGTTCTCAGTGTGTCGCAAATAATAATGATGTTAAGGCAGAGTGCTAGAAAAACCATCCCTTTGCCGATAATAGAGACGAGTGATTTTGCTACCTAGAGCGATTCAAAGTTTTGGAAATGAATATATTAGAAAGAGGGATTGCATCCTTCACCTTAGCGCTTTTATTAATAGGAAGATCGCTACTTGACATATTCCCCCCATCCCAAAGATGATTCTAAAGATTACGACAAGTTAAAAAGAACGCTCTCCTTCTATGTTATAATCTAACTGAGATTGGTTACAGGGTAGGTTCAAATTCGAAGACATATGAGGACAAAGGCCTATTCAATTCATCATAAAAATGCTGAAAAACATACGATCAAATGGTTGGAGCTGGCGGAAATCAAAGATTTTAATGACACAATAAAGCTGTAGTAAACAGAGCTGTTCTTAAACACTTTTCTAAAGGAATTAGCAACATTCTTGAGGGAAGAGGTTAACAAGTTAGACGTACTGAAGCGCAGAGTAAAATACTACCTGCTTGCCATAATAAAAACATGTTGCAAGTAATAGTGAGCCAGAAGGAGGACACAGGGGAAAAAGATAAGAAAGACACGTATGAAAACAGTCCCAACGTGAAGAAATCAAGATCCCAATTAACTTGTTTTAAATGTGGCAAGAGAGGGCACAGATCCATGAATTGCAGGAGTATCCATCTACAGGAGAGATAGTCCAGCATAAGTATTATAACAATAACCGCATGAACTTAATATATGGAAAGAAAAGTCAAAAGGAACGGTTGCAACTATAACAAAAAATAATGGTAACGCGGAGCGACGGAATGAAACCTGTACCTTCGACACACTCTATTCATAGCTAAAATCAAATACGATGACAATGAAGTTGGAGTATATCGGCAAGGGTAACAGGATCACAATGGCTTGTGGAAAATCGATACACCTGTTATCAGGAAGCCCTTGCGTGAAGAGTAGGAACGGAAGGGCGAATATTCAAAAAGAAATGATGCCCGTAGTAAATGGAAAATTAACGGAATTATCGGTAATGTCACAGAGACACAGGTTGCGATAGCGTGATCGTCAAAAATTTCTTTCGACGTACCAGTTTACTGAAAAAGAAAGCAAGTATTATTAATTGATAATCACGATCAGGGATGTACCAATAGCCGAGATTGATGTGATTACACCTTACATTACACTGGACCAGTTGAAGCATTAACCTTGTGACGCTATTTATGACTTAATAATAGGTAATATCCCCTGGCGCGAAAACGCAGAGAATCTGACATTTACAGTAACAATATCATGAGCAAACGAAAAGGTCGATCAACAAGGTATAATGTCCGATAAACATGAAAGGCTACCCCACTGCTGAATGATAAAGAAGATACAAGAGAAAAACTTATCAGTTTCCAACAAAGAAGATGAAACATTAAAAACCGATGCAAATTACTGAGAGGTATAGAAAACAAGGACGAGCAGTCATTCTACAACATAAAAAAGGGGATTTTGTACCGTTGCAAACAAGAGAAAGAGGATACAAGCGAACAAATCGTAGTACCGAAGAGACTACGAAAGGAAGTTATGATTATGGCACATGACAGTATCATGGGAGGACATCTCGGGATTAAGAAAACGACGGATAAGGTACTCTCAGAGTTCTACTGGCCAGGAATGAATGAAGACATATCCAGATTTTGTCACTCCTGTGATATTTGCCAGAAGACGGTACCAAAAGGGAAGATTGTAAAAACGCCATTAACAAAAGTCCCACTTATAGGAACACCGTTCAAGAGGGTGGCGGTAGATCTTGTAGGACCGATTGTGCCTTCCTCTCAAGATGGGTATAAGTATATACTAACCCTTGTAGACTATGCCACGAGGTACCCAGAAGCTGTACCGTTAAAAAACATTGACACAGAGACTGTTGCTGAAGCTCTGGTGGACTTGTACAGTAGGCTTGGGGTACCGGATGAAATACTAACGGACCTAGGGACACAGTTCGTGTCAAAATGCATGAAGGAAGTCTCTAGGCTATTGAATGTGAAGCAATTGTGCACAAGTCCTTATCATCCAATATGTAACGGCCTCGTTGAAAAATTCAATGGTACGATGAAGAGGATGTTAAAAAGGTTGTGCAGCGAACAACCCAGGAGGTGGAATAAATACATTAACCCTTTATTATTTGCTTATCGTGAAGTGCCACAGGAGAGTACTGGATTCGCACCTTTTGAACTTTTATATGGTAGGACCGTGAGAGGTCCTATGCAAATTATGAAAGAGTTATGGATTAATGAGCGACAGCAAGACGAGGTGACGAATAGTTACCAGTATGTTTTTAAGTTGAGGGAAAAACTGGAGGAAACCCTGAAAATAGCGTCAGCAGAATTAGAAAAAGCCCAAAATAGATACAAGCA
>JABUQX010056962.1:7500-12244 GCA_015478945.1 Trachelipus rathkii | reverse complement strand
GGAAAATCCCAAAACATGCCTTATATAATATGCTAAAAACGCATTTCTGAATATTTTCTGGTTGTGTGGGATATATTATAGGTTCTATCTTTAATTATATATCGATAAATGATGAATTAATTAACATGATGGGGTGGAAATGGGTCGGAGGTTTTAACGGTTAAAAACCAAATAATTTTTAAACCTAATTATTATTAAATGACTTTTTTACCCAGTAAATTATTTTACTCTACATCCTACCCTTATTAAATATATTCTTACTTACCCTATTAGGTTATCGTGCTAATGATTACTCTACTTATTGACCCATTTCTATTTCTGTAAACAATCCAAATTTAATAAATGCTTCGAATAAAAAAGAAATGTCATATCGAGTTGAAAAAAATGTTCAACTTTCTACCTAAAGCTTAGTGACAGGCCTTAGAAAATCCGACATATCCAATTTATTTATCTCAAATGTCAATAAACTCTTAATCGATACTACCGATTTTTTTTATCCAATGCCAAGACGACTTTACAAAGCACTAAAAAAAAAAAATGAATCTTCTGAAACTGGTAAGCATACGTGACAGCCTAGAAAGCAGTAGAAATAATTATTTCCATGGCAAGAAAACTTACAAGCCATAAAAAATAAACTTGCCCAAGATCTGGTTAAACTGTAATCTGGTTAAAACTGGTGAATCTGTTAAACTGGTGAAAAAAACTGGTGAAAATGTAGAAACTTCAAATTCTCTACAAACGGCAATAAACTTTTTCCATAGCAATATGTCAATATTAAAAGACTTGAGTAACTAGTTTTAAAGGGATATGTATTTAACAGGCCAAACCTGTATTGAAATTTCTTTCTATATATGCGTTAATATAATAATAATAATAAAATAATAAATAATTAATAATAATAATAATAATAATATAATAATAATAATAATAATAATATAATAATATATAATAATAATATAATAATAAAATAAAAATAAAAAATAAAAATAAAAAAAAAAAAAAAAATAAAAATAAAAATAAAAAATAATATATAATAATAATTAATAACTAATATATAATAATAATAATAATAATAATAAAATAATTAAAAATAAAAATAAAAATAAAAATAAAAATAAAAATAAAATAAAATAAAAATAAAATAAAAATAAAATAATAATAATTAAAATAATAATAATAATAATATAATAATAATAATTTAATAATAATAATAATAATAATAAATAATAATTAATAATAATAAATAATAATATAATAATGATAATATAATGAAATGATAATGAAATAATAAATGATAATGATTAATGATAATATAATGATAATGATAATAATAATAATGATAATAAATAATAATAATAATAATAATAATAATTAATATAATAATAATATAATAATAATAATAATAATAATAATAATAATAATAATATAATAATTAATATAAAATGATGCATAATAATAATGATAATAAGTCGATAATAATAATAATACATAATAATATAATAATAATATAATAATATAAATAATAATAATAATAATAACATAATAATAATAATAATAATAATAATGTAATAATATAATAATAATAAAATAATTAAATAATGGTATTTTTAAAAAAAAAAGTTCGTATCCACCGATCTTCCTATTCTAGAAGGAAACTATTCGAGGTAATTGCTCTAGGATCCTGAGAAGAAGATCCTAACCCCTTACCCTTGCCTTCGAACTCATCACTCTACAGTGAGTCACGCAGTGAACTCATAAAAATCAACATAAGAATAGTAATAGTACTTGTAAAATTACCTAAATAGGAAAATAGATAAGTAAATTAAGTATAGTTTTTTATTATCATATGAAGACATACAACATTCGGTATTCGCCGAATTTTTAACAAACTTTTAAAGACCTAAATCCTCTCATGATGTTTCATTATACCGCAAGGATAGAAAATATTTCTGTTTCTGCAAAATCGAAGCCCAAATAACGACATTTGCCTAAATGACCCACCATACAGTTGGTGTTGAGTATTCGTCTTAGAAATATTTCGGCGTATCCCGTACCGCATATGTAGAGTAGGAAAAATAGGGGGGGGGTGATGCTGCGGAGGGAGTAGTGGGAAGAGGATCCGAAGGGAAACTGTGGACCAGAAACCTATTTATCATTCTTATCTACCCTTTAAGATATTGTTTTAAATATTTTAAAATTCAATTTAAGCTTTTTTGCCAACAGCTAATATTTAAATTCACCAAATTAGAAAAATAGAAAAATTAAAATGCACATCTATCTATTTAAGCGCTGCAATTCTTATATTTAATGGGCGAATATAAACCAGTTCTATGCTGCAAAAAACTAATATTTGAAATTCATAATCTGTCAGTCATAAATCAAGTTTATTTCCGAGTCATGCTTGAATAATAATATTTATTGACTTAGGGTGAGAAATCTATCTATTATGATAATGAGATCGTGACTTGTGTTATCTTCTCCCCATCACGCAAAAAACCCATCTACCAGCCATCAAAAACCCGTCTCCATCCACAAAAACCCACCCCCACCCCTAATCCACTTTCAGAGAAAAAAATATACAAATCAAGTATATTTGTGATGAATTTTGCAAAGTTTTCCTCAACAATGGTAATAACATTATAGGCTGTTTTACAGGGAAAATATGTTTCGCGCATCATAGAACGAAATGCTATTAAATCATTGATCTGCAGGAAGCCCCCCTTCCCTCCCTCCCACCACACTCCAAGCATCAAAGAATGTAATATGTATATATATATATTATTATATATTATATATATATAAGATAATATAGTATAATATAATATATATATATATAGTATATATATATATATATAAAATATACTATATAAATATAATATATATATAATCTATATATTAAAAATATATATAATATAATACTATAAATATATTATATATATATATATTATATAATATATATATATATATATATATATATTATATTATATATATATATTTATATATATATTATATAATATATATATATATATATATTATATACTATATATATAAAATATAAGTATATATATATATATATATAAATATAATATATATATATAGTATATATATATATATAATATATATATATATATAATATATATGTATATACATATATATATATTAGAATATATATATTATAATATATATATATATAATATATATTATAGTATATATATATATATATATATATATATATATATATATATATAGTATTATACATATATATAATATATATATTATATAATATATATATATTAAATATATAGATATATATATATAATAATAATATATATATATATATATATATATATATATATAAATATAATATATAATATATATATAATATATATATTATGATATTATATATATATAATATATATATAATATATATATATATATATTATGATATATATATATATATAATAGGTATATATATAATAGTATATATATAATATATATATATATAATACTATATAATATTATATATATATATGTGGTTCAAGGAACATTTAAATAAATGTCAAAAAAATATCATAATAAATGGAAGAGTGATTGATGGAAAGTAAGAAAAAATTCTTTAAAGCGGAATATTTTGTCTGAATTAATAAGATAAATATTAAAAGAATTTTAAAAATAAAATTTCGAAATGTTCTTTAAATTTTAAATTCTTTGAGACATTATATTTCAAAATAATATATATATAATATATATGAATATATATTATATTAATATTATATTATTATATATAAATATAATATAATATATATACTTAATATATATATATATAAATATATACTAATATATATTATATATAATATATATAATGACTATAATGATATATATAATAATAAAACTATATATATATATAATAATATAATATATATTATATATATTATATTATATAATATATATATATATATATATATATATTTATATATTAATATATATATATATATTATATATATAATATATATATATATTATTTTTTATTGTTTTATAAATTTATCTTGGAATCGATATGGATTTTTTATCTTTGTAGTTAGAAAAGCAGAAATATGTCAAAATCCAATTATAAGAAAAAAATATAATATAATAATAATAAAATAAATAATAAGAATAATAATAATAATAAAATAATAATAATAATAATAAAATAATAATAATAATAATAATTAATAAAAAATAATAATTAAATAATAAATACATAATATGATTGATGATTGTTGATGATGGATTAATATGATGATGATATGATGAGTGATGATTATGATGATATGATGAGTTGATGATGATGATGATTATATATTGATTGATAATAATAATAATAATATAAAATAAATAATAATAATAATAAATAAAGAATAAATAATAATAATAATAATTAATAATAATAATAAGTAATAATAAAATATAATAATATAATAATAAATAATCATAATAATAATAATAATAATAATAAAATAATAATAATAATGAATAATAATTCTTGTAAATATCAGTTTCTAGAATCCACACGTTCATTTGTTCATTTACCTACACAATGTCGTATCTGCACCGAAATAGCAAAGTTAAACACACAGGCACACATCTAACACACACACCACCGCCACACACTAAAACACACAACACCTGGCGCACACACACACACTAAACACAAACACATATTATTAGTGAAACAATAAACACCAAGCTCACAACAAAATAT
>JABUQX010056962.1:0-2500 GCA_015478945.1 Trachelipus rathkii | reverse complement strand
TTCTTTTAATCGTGAAAATGTTTCAAAAATTGATGATGCAGCCTCATGGACATCATTGCAAATGCTTAAGTTTATTATTGAAATGGACTTTCGTGAATCGTTGCCAAACATAACTGAGGCACTTAAACTGTTTCTTACAATTTGTGTGTCAGTGGCTTCTTGTGAGAGGAGTTTTTCAAAACTGAAATTAATTAAAAACTATCTCCACTCTACAACGAGTCAGTCTCGTTTGACAAGCTTGGCTATATTAATCAATTGAAAATGAGATTGCAGAACATGTGAATTTTGATGATTTAATCCAACAATTTTCAGAAGTCAAGGCTCGCAAAAAAACATTTTAATATGTTTCTAGTTTTTACTCTTCATTAAAATATGTTTTTTCTCATTACTGTAAAACATTGTATTATGTAATTTTACAATAAAATATAATACAGATTTATACCTGTTATCATCATTGTACCTGTTACTGTTAGTCATTTGTGTATATATATATATATATATATATATATATATATATATATATATATATATATATATATATATATATATATATATATATATATATATATATATATATATATATATATATATAGGCCCCTCATCTAGTGCCGCCCCAGGCCCCCAACTATGTCGGTACACCACTGGGGAGGTAATAGGTAGAGTGAGAAAGTTGAAGAATGGTAAATCTGCAGGTATAGATGAAATTACTGGTGAAATGGTCAAGAACGGAGGCGAGATGGTGATTGATTGGATTTGGAAGTTGTGTAACAAAGCGTTTATGGAGGGTATAGTTCTGATGGATTGGAGGAGAGCAATAATAGTACCCTTACATATGGGTTAGGGAAATAAGGGGAACTGTAGGAATTATAGGGGAATTTGTTTATTGAGTGTTGTATTGAAGATAAATGCTGGTATTTTGGTCGATAGAGTGAGTCGAGTGCCTGAAGGACTGACTGGTGAAGAACAAGGTGGGTTTAGGAGTGGCAGAGGGTGCGTGGATTAAATCTTTACACTGAAACAAATGATCAAGAAAATGAGGGAGAAGAAGAAGAAATTGCATTTAGGCTTTATGGATTTGCAACTGTCGTATGATAGGATTAATAGGGAAGCTCCATGGCAGGTGTAAGTGATATATGGTGTTGGTGGCAGGCTTCTGAATTGAATCAAAAGTATGTATGACGATAGTGAGACGTGTGTAAGAATAAATAGTGTCGAAAGTGATTGGTTTAATATTAATATCGGAGTGAGGCAAGGACGTGTTATGTTTCCTTGGTTATTCAATTTGCATATGGAAGGGACTATGAAAGAATTGGAGGTGGTTGTGGCAGGAGATGGCGTTAGAATGATTGAGAATGGAAGAGAGTGGAGGGTGCTCTACCTATTATATTAATCTGAAGAGAGTTAGAGATTGGTATTGAGTTTTGGCATGGTGTGTAAAAGGAGGGGTTTGAAAGTAAACGTAGATAAGAGTAAGGTTATGGTTGGGACTGAGGACAGTCCTCGGTGTGAAGTTATGTAAGATGGTGAGCAGTTGGAACAAGTGTCTAAGTTTAAATATTTAGGATATATATTGGATGAGAAGGGAACGGATGATGCAGAGTGTAGTAGGAAGTAGTGAATGGCAGGAAGGTGGCTGGTGCAATTAAATCGTTGGTGGATGTAAAGGGACTAAGTCTTGAGTGCGCAGAGGGTATGTTGCTACTTGTGCTAATGTATAGTAGTGAGACTATAGTCTGGAATAAGAGGTATAAATCTAAGTACAATGTGTTCATTTGAACAATCCTAAGGGTGTGTTTGGTGTGAGAAGAATTGATAAAACGAGGAATGAATGTATTAGAGAGTTGTGTGATGTGAAGGAAGGGATAAATGAGAGAATAAATGAAAGTACGTTGAGATGGTTTGGTAATGTGGAAAGGATGGATGATAGTCTGTTGCTTAAGCGGATGTATAGTGGTGAGTGTTCTGGGAATCGACTGGCTGGGAGACCGAAGGAAAAGTGGATTGTGTCAGTTAAGGAATGCCTGGAGAAGAGAAATGTGAGTTTGGTTGAGGCGAGAAGAGATGTACATAATAGGAGTGAATTGTAGGGTTTTGTGAGGGGGTAATGTTGTGGCCCACCTGGGCCAAGGGATGAACCCTACATTGATGAGATGCCAAAGTGAGGGTCTGTCGCGGTCTCGTAAAGCTCTAGGATGGTTATTATTATTATTATTATTATTATTATTATTATTATTATTATTATTATTATTATTATTATTATTATTATTATTATTATTATTATTATTATTATTATTATTATTATTAGTAGTAGTAGTAGTAGTAGTAGTAGTAGTAGTAGTAGTAGTAGTAGTAGTAGTAGTAGTAGTAGTAGTAGTAGTAGAATTTTTGTATATAAATTGTTCATTCTTAGACATTTTTTTGTATAACAATTACGCTATAACATATCACTGATAAATGCGAAAACGGTTAAATTCAATCTATAACCGAACGAAGCACACTG
>JABUQX010056961.1:25000-35847 GCA_015478945.1 Trachelipus rathkii | reverse complement strand
CTGTCTGTCTTCTGTCTGATCTGTCTGTACTGGCCGTCTCCCGTCCGTTCTGTCGATCTGTCTGTTTGTTTCTCTCTCTCTTCTCTCTCTCTCTCTCTCTCTCTTCTCTCTCTCTCATTATTATAATATACTAATAATATATATAAATATAATATATAATATTATAATAATCATATATATAGTATATATATTATATATATATATATATTAATATAAATATATATAAATATAATTACTGACAATTAATAATTTATTTAATAGATATAAATTGATAGAGTGTAGGATTTAACCTTTTATATTTTTTATATTGTTTTGATAAGTTTAACATACTTTCATACCTTTTTGTACTTAGTTTTGTTTAAAATATAAGAGATTTTAAAGAAATTTTAAAGAATTAATAAAGTTTTCTGCTTTTTTTAGATAATAAAACTTTTTAACTGTTGTGCCATATTTTAAAGAGGAAAAGAAAGGGAGGGATATAGTGGAGGGAGGTGAAGAGGGAGGGAAAGAAGTATAAATTTAAGAAATTAATAGAAATTGATGAAATGACTTTGGCTGTAATGGTATATATATTCTTTACTATGTATATTTGTTCATTTTTAAACTTTTTTATTGGATGTTTATTTAAGGGTTTTAAATTAGTAATCGACCGTGCTTATTGTGTTTTTATTATTTTAAGTATTTTGTTGTATAGTTATTGTGGATGGTGAGCGGGGTGGTAGCCCTAGGTGTTGGGAATTACCAAGGGGGGGTTCCCATAAAGCGATACAGCCTAAGATTGATTATTTATCATCAAATGGTAAGAAATGAAGATAGTATTGATTTGAAGATCAGGTGTTGGGGAGGTATGAAAGATTAGTAGAGAAAATATAGAAAAAACGGAGGAAGTTCAAACCTCTTTGAGGAAGATAAAAAAAGGGTAAGTAGGGAGGTTTAAAAGGAACAGAGGTGGAAAGGACATAGGGAGATGAATATTGGATAATAAAGGATTATGATTTCGGGGGTGACGACGAGAGTGAGGGCGATGGGAAGGCGGTGGATTAGTTATGAGGAAAAGGAGATGTGGCACCAAACGGTGAAGATTCGTTGTAAAACAGGTGAGTTTAGGATAATGTGGGTAAAAGTGAATGAAATTCGGGGGGGGGAAAATTTGGTGTTTTATATGTGCGTTACGCACCATCGTTGAATTGGAGGAGGGAGGAGGAGAAGAGAAAAGGGATCTGGGGAGACGATTGAATGAGTGCTGGGAAAGTTTTGGGGTAAAATGAAAAAATTTGTCATGGGGAGATTTGAATGCGGGAGTGGGAAGGGGGGTGGAAGAATAAAGTTCATTTATCGTTGCGTTAGGTAATGGGAATGGTAAATGTGGTAGTGTTGTAGTGTCAGAAAGAAGAATATGAGTGGGGATACGTGGTTTAAAAAAAGTGCAGAATCAATAAGGTATACATGGAAGAGTGAAATAACGGGGGGGAAGGCGATCCTAGATTATGTGTGTGTAAAAGGGAAGGATAGAGGTAGATTGTTAGATGTAAATGTATTTAGAGGGGCGGGGAGGGGATATCGGATCACTATTTGGTGGTTGCTAGGATAAGGGTGGGAGGAGAGGTGATGGTTAGGGAGAGGGGAGAAAAGAGGAGAGTGGAAGGGATAAAGGTGGAAAAATTGGAGGAGATAGTGTGTGGGAGGGAGTTTTAGGAGAGTATGGAGGGCAGGGGAGAAACGTTGAGAGGACGGGAATTGGGTGAGGTGGAGGGGGAGTGAGAAGAGATTCAGAGAGCGCAGTATCTGTGTAGGCCAGCAAAGGGTATGTGGACGTTAAAAAGGGTGGGGGCAGCATGAAGGAAGGGAGTGAATGGTGGAGTTGAGAGGAGGTGAATGAGGTGGTGAAAAGGAAAAAGGAGCTTATGTGAAATGGTTGGGAAGTAGGAGAGAAGATAGATGGGAAGAAATATAGAGGTAGAGAGATGGAAGCAAAGAGAGAACAAGGTTGGAGAGGCGAAGAGAAGAGAAAAGGGGTGGGAATGCGTGATTAGAAAAGTGACGGAAAATTTTTGAATCGGGGAGTAAGTTGTTCTGGAAAGAAGTTAATAAAAAAAGAAGAAGAAGGAGGCGTTGGGCGGAGAGGATTAAGGGAGGAATGGGAGATGGATTAGGGGAGGATAAGGTGAGGAAGAGGGGGGGGGAGACTTTAGTGGACTATTGAATGAAGGGGGTGGGGTAGGGGAGGAAGAAATGGAAGAGGTGAGGATGGGAAATGAAGTGGGGAGGGAGGGGGAGGATGAAATACAATTGGAGGAATTATTTAGGGGGCTGTGAATAAAGGAAAAAAAAGGAAGTCCGCAGGTGCGGATGGTGTGAGAATGGAAATGGTGCAGAAGGGAGGTAGAAGGGTGGAGGAATGGCTGTATAGTTATATAACATATGTTGGAGGAGTGGTGAGTTACCACAGGATTGGAGGATGGTTGTTTGGTTCCTCTGTATAAGGGAAAGGGGATAGATGGAAGTGGAAACTGTATAGAGGTTATATGTCTTTTTAAGTGTGGTAGGGAAAGTTTACGGGAGAATACTGATTGAGAGAGTAAGAGGTCTAACGGAGGGAGAATTTGGGGCGAAGAACAAGGAGGGCTTTAGGGAGGAAAAGGGTGTGTGGAATCAAGGTGTTTACATTAAGATGCTTGTGGAGAAAAGTATGAGAGGAAAGGGGAAAGTGTTATGGGTGTTTTTCTAGATTTAGAGAAGCATATGAATAGAGTAAATAGGGGAACGTGAATGTGATGGAGGGTTGTTGGAGGAAAATGGGGTGGGGGGTAATTTAGAAAGGTATAGGCTTTTTTATAGGAATAGTAGAATCTGTGTGAGAGTGTTAGGAGGGGGAGAGTGAGATGTTTGGGATGGTGTGTGGATGAGGCAGGGATGTGTAATGTCGCCGTGGCTATTCAATTTGTTTTATGGAGAGTGTTTGCAGAGGGATGTGGTGAGGGAGGGGAGGGGGTGGAATTAATGAATGGGAATGATAGAAGGGAAGTTAACATGATACTGGTTGCGGATGATACTGCCCTAGTGCGGCGAAGAGCGCGGAAGGGCTGAGGTATTTGGTGAGGGAGTTTGAGAGAATGAGTGGACAAAAGGGGCTTAAAATAAATCCAGGTAAGAGTAAAGTGTTAGTGTTTGAGGAGGAGGAGAGAGAGGAGGGAGGGGTTAGAGGTCAGAGTAGGGGGGTTAGTATTGGAAGAAGTAAAGATTTTAGATATTTAGGGATGGAGTTGGGTAAGGGGGGAGGGATGAAGGAGGAGACAGAGCATATAGAATAGGTGAAGGAATGAGAGCTTTGAGTGGTTCTGAGGAAATTATGGAAAGGGGGGGATATCACAGAAAGTTAAGATAATTATGTTTGAAAAATCTGTGTACAAGCGGTGCTGTATGGGTGTGAAACGTGGTGGTTGAATGCCAGGTCTAGGAAAAGAAGTTGGGAGTATTTGAGATGAAGGGGTTGAGCGCGGTTTAGAAAAAGGTCAGAAGGTCAGAAAAAGGAGAGATAGGAATGATGAGATAAATAGGAGCGTGGAAGCAGTGATGGAGAGAGTGATTTGGAGGAGTAGGTTAGCTCTGGGAAGGAGCGTGGTAAGTTAAAGTTGTTTCAAGTTAAGTGGTATGGGCATCTGTACTCAGAAGAAGAATTGGATGGAACGAGCAGAGTGGTATAAGCACAGAGTTTGGGAGGCGGACGGTGCAGAATAGCAAGAGAGAGGAATCAGGGGTGGAGACCAAGATGGAGCCTGTACAATAGGATTGTATGAGAAGTGACGAAATGGCTGTAGCATCGTGGTACAAGGCATTTGCTATGCCATTATCCACTTGGGGTAGAAGAGTGGATAGGGTGTTGTGCGAAACGGGGACAAGAGTGGGTGGTGGAGGAGGGTGGGTGATCCGCGCGATGCTCATTATGAGCAGGGAGGAAGGTGGACACTCGGAAGGGTAGGACTGTACGACACTACATACGAGCTTCCGAGCATAAGCGGAGAAAGTTGAAAATGTATAAAACTTATGAACACATAATAATATATGGTGTTATACGAAAATAAAATTATTATATTTGCACTTCTTACTATGAATTAGATAGCTTACCCTAAGTCATAATTAATTATGAATAGTTAACTATATATAAGTCAATACATTCATATTATTTAACATTTATATAATTATATATATTATTAAATTTATATTATTATTATATTTATTATATTAGTTTATAATTATTATTATTATATATAAATTAATTTTATTATTATATTATATTTATTATTATACTCATTATAGTTCCAATAATTTAATATACTATAAATGAAAAATACTTCAATAAATAAATTAACTATAATATTTAATTAATTTAATAATTATGATTTTAAAGTATTATAAGACAATATAAGAGTTCCAGATATAACAATTAGTAATGAGATACAATGTATTAGTGAAATGTAGTTATTGAATTAGAAATAGGAAATGTTTCCGATTTTTATACTTACTTATATATGATTATATTATTTATTATTATTATATCAAAGGTAGATAGACCTCTTATGATTCGTTATTCGCTCGAAAAAGAGTATCTTAATTTGGGGGTGTAGTGTGTGTTGTGTGTGATGAGTGGGTGTGGGTGTGTGTGTGTGTGTTGCCTGGTGGTGGTAAGGTGCGTAGGTGTGTGTCCGAGAGGTAGGTTGATATGATAGGGCTGAGTTTTCGTGGTGTGTTGAGGTGATGTGTGTGTTGCAAAAATAGATGAAAAATAATGAAAACGATTGAGCTAAATCGATTATATATGTTGAGTTATTAAAAGTGTCTCACCTCAACTTAACTCAATAGAATACACTTAGGAATTACTATCTCATTTCTAGTGGGCCATACACCAGTAAAGCACTAGTTATCACATTATAAAGGTTAGAGTAGAAATAAAACGAGTATGGTATGTTGAAATTGTAATGGTTTGTAATTGTAATAGTTTGAAATTGTAATTGTAATGGTATGTTTCATTGTATGCAGTTATTGGACATATTGCGTTAGTGGACGATGAATAAAACTGATCCTAAAGCGTTGTGTAGATTGTTAGAATAGCTTCGCAAAAAAACCAGTAAAAAGATGCGATTACTAATGCTTTAACATGGATCCATTACCGATACCCTCAAATGGCAGTGATATTAAAATTCCATTTCATGTCCAAAATTATTTTATATTTAAGTATAAAAAAAAGAAAGGAAAAAGTATAGGTTTATTGCAAAACTTTATTTAGAATGTTTCCCTCAGCAGATTATTACCCCCTCTAGCGATAGATCACGAAACTACTTGCAAATATAATCTTTCAAGATTACATAGTCCAAACGGCAAGAAATTGAGAATTTGCCACATTTAGAAAACAAACGAATGGCAGCAACACGATGGTAGACGAACTGAAACGTTCCTCTTGTTCATAAGCTTAAAAAACAGATGGCGTAGTGCTATATAAGTTTAAATTTATTTCCCAGGTGACACTGAACGATTCTATACTGGATTATAAGTATTAAGGTAAAGATTATCGAAGCGCTCACTGTCAAGGAAATCAATCTAACTACTCATTCTTAGGTAAGGATCTACTACAAAGAAAAAGAAGAGGTCGCTTTAAACAACAATTATTATTTTTAAAGAGAGAGAGAGAGAGGAGAGGACGAGTACGATAATACTTTTGATATAAATGATACTCACTTGAATAAGTATGTTTAATATTTAGAAAATAATGGGATAAAATTTCGTCGTCAACATTATGGTTGTAATTTTGATGATGGATTAATGAAGAAGATATAAGGAATTGAATTTAAGGGAGAAAAGTATGAATAGATTAAAAGAAATCAAAAAATAAGTAATAAATATAAACAATGAAAGTAAAGTAAGAAATTAGAGTAAAAGGTTAACATTTATATGTTCAATAATAGTATAATTATTATTATGCCTTTAAAAATCATAATCGTGATAATAATAATTTGAGTAGAAAATAAACACAAAATGCAAATTATAATTGTATTATAATTATTTAGGGAGTGTTATGAGATTAGAGTTCCACCATTGTGTAGGTGTGAAGAGAGGGGGGAGGATGGTTGTTATTAATTTTTTATCAACTAATATATGATCTTCATACATACTCCACCTTGTCAACGGGAAATTCCTTTGTACACCAGTTTGATAATATCTTATTCCATATTAAGTAATTGAGACCAGTTGTGGCGCAGAGAAACACTATATCTCACTTCAATATTAAGGAAGTAGATCTTATTAAGTAGAGTATCACAAATGAAAGCACGAAAATACATAATCATAATTACTCTTGGGATATATATGTCATCACTCATATATTAATATACTTCATAATATATAGTTTCACCGTTATCTCTGCTACCTCCTATATACTACTACATAAGATTTACTCATAAAAGTAATATTTTTAAATGTGAGTATATGTCATTATTTATAAGATAAATTTACTAATTCTCACTTATAGCTCAATAATTACTTACATATATTTTCACCTAATACACCTAATTTTATATCGATATTAACAATATTGATAATAGAATATTATATAACCCCTCAGAACTGCAACCTTGTGTTATTATATTTATGTTTTTTAATTATTTTATTTAGTCATCACGATCTATACTATCATAATGTAAGAGGGGGGTATATGAAGTAGATATGGGAATAGAGATGAGTATCTCATAGTGAGAAATAATTGATTGTTTTTTGCCAAAGTTAAATCTTATTTTTCGAAAATTTTATGTCAATGATTTTATACTTATATATTATTTTAATAGTAATTGATCTGTCGAAATTTAACTTGTTGAACTTATCTGTGGATTTATATAAACAAATTAGCGCTTACGGGCCATGTAATGTATTCTCCTATAAAGATATTATTTCTTCTAGAATAATGTCATTTTCCCGGATACATTTTATCGCAAATAAAAGATATAATACTATATAACTTTGTAATCACTCTACGAGATGTTATTTTATATCTACACACAACGTGCTGTTCTTAGATATCTCACACAGTACTTCTTATCATCATTAGTGTGTAGCCATGCCAGCAGGTATGCCACTTAAACACTCGCCAAATTAAGACTAAGACCCGCTCGCTATGGTAGTCAACTCGATCTTACTCTGATGGCCTTATGTTATAGATGGTCTTCAATCTGTAGTGTGTCATCTCTCGAAATGTTATATTTTAGCAATTATATTAAGTCTAAGTAGTTAATGAATTTATAACGTTGATTATAAGATACTGTAAGTTAACTGTTGGAGCTCTCTATTGTAGAAAAAGTGGAGTATTTATTATGTTATATACTATCTCACTTGTTAAGTAGTGATAATAATGCCATTTTAAAAAAATAATTGCAGAGACTGCATTTTTGATTCTTGTTATGTTACGTGGTGGTTATGCTCTATCCTGCTCTTTTTATTATACATATCTCGTCTTATAATTACTAATTTGCGTCCTCTTCGATGTATTTTTAACATAATAAAAGAATAATGTATGGTTTGTGTATTAGAGTAAAAAATGGAGTGTATTAGGTCTTTATAGTGAGCCGCTAATGTAGCATCTAGTCGTCTTAAGTGATAAAAATCAATTTTAATTTTTCTATTCATTTTAATTTTAATTATATTAAAGATTAAGATGTGTCTCTAATGATCCATAAACTAGTACATCGCGATCAATATATATTTCATACAAGACACTCTATATATAGATTTGCAAACAACTAGTTTCAAAGGCAATAGACAATAAGTATTATAAAGAGTAGAGTAAGATCCATTATATTGATTCCTCTAAATACATTTCTTCGAACAGATAAAAGAGAAAAATATAATTGTTTTTAATATTGAATAATAATAATGAATAATAATAATAATAATAATATAATAATAATTAATAATAATAATAATAATATAATATAACTTTTGGCAGAGTTTCATGGTCATTTTATATAGGGTAACAACAAAGCATAAACAAATGGAAATAAGTTCTCTCTTAATTATCATTTATATTTTTGTGAAGAGAAACACACACTATAAATAAAAAAAAGAAATACTTAGTTCGTATTTTTTTGAGGGGTGTGAGGTTTATAAAAGATGGAGAGGGGGTTATAAAAATTTAATTTATTATAGTGATCGAGGAGCATTAAATAGCCTCTTCAGATATCAAATAAAATACAATGACGACCCACTACAAATACATACATCTATCAATACATATCTACACACACAATAACTTCTCACAGATGCTTATTCACTCACACGACACACATAAATACCTCTAAATTTTTATTAGTGTGTTAGTTAATAAAATATTATTTATTTTAGTACAACTATTTACTATTTTTACATAATAATTTTTATTTTATTAATAAGTTGTAAGTAGTTTGGTTCACAATACTCTGAGAAATATATAAGTTAACTTATTCAAAATTTTGAAGTAAAAACTCAGTTAAATCAATATCAGTGTGACAGAAATTTTGAGATATGCCACACTTATTTAGATAAAATTTTCAGTTTAGAAAATTGTTATATGGATGAAGTTGTTACCAAATTTTTTATAGTAAATATAAATAACTTGAGTTATCGTTTTTTTTTAATGAATTTTTTGTGCTTTCCTTTTATAATAGTATATAGATAATAAAAATAATGTAATAGTTTGTCTTAGAAAAATTCATTTTGTAAAATGATTTGGAAATAATATTTATATTATATATTTACTTTATTTATCAGACATATGAGCATAATAATAATAATAAAATATAATATATATTTAATTTATATCTTACATTATAATATATTATATATATATATATATATATATTAATATAATATTATTATATAATATTATAGCTCCCTATGATGTTAGACCTTAATAATATGTCATTTTATTGGTTAATAATAATAATTATTAAGTGTGTAGCTGCGTGATGACATATATATTGTTACGTCAAAATACTACTGATCTGTGAGCTCTAGCTTTTAAGTTAAAAGTGCTGAACATTTCATAACCTTCTATAGATAAGCGGAGGATAAAGTTCTCTAGTTTTTTAATATATAATTCTGCCTCTCAAGTGTTTTAAGGCATATCTATGATACTGTTTAAAATAAAAACATTTCATAAATTCGTATATATTGTACCAATAAGTATCTCGAGTAGTTGTAATATAATTGTTTTGAACTAGCTATATATGATAGTATGTAGCGGTACTCTCTCTTTGGAAGGTGACATCGGTTCATTTACTGTCGGTATTATAGATTATCTGTTATAAAGAGTCCTCAGTGAATAGAGTGAAAGGTTATTGAGTACATCATGCGAGTATATGACGGAATTATATTTCATATATTGGGAGAATCAATTACTTTTATTAATAATTAATTACTTCATTTATTGTTGGAGCCCTAATATGACTTCAACGAATTTTTGTTAGGTGTCAATTATAATATTATTACTAGTATAATAAGAAACATAATAATAGCTCAAATCTCTCTCTCTTTATCTCTTACTCACCTATTAAATTTAACCTAATAAGTTAGTCAGTTATCTCATGACCTCACATTATAATATAATTATAAGTATATATATAATATCATATTATATATTAATAATTAATTATTATATATATATTAATATTAATATAATATATATATATTAATATATATATTATATATATATATATATACTATATATATATATATTTATATATATATATATATATTTATAATATAATATATATATATATTAATATAAGTATTATAAATTAATATATACTTAATATATTAATATAATATAATATATATAATATTAATTATTATATAATATAATATATATATATATATATATTATATATAATATTATATTATTAATATATTATAATACAAATGTTGTGATGAAGTGTTTATTTATAATTTTCCAATATATATATCATATAAATATATCATAATATATATTAATATAATATATAATATTATATATTTATTTATATAATATATTTATATATAGTATATATATTATATTATATATATATATATATATATATATTATATATATATAGGAGTGAGTTCTAATAACATCACCTTCCATGGATTCTAAACATATAATATTATCCGTAAGTTTCAAAGTCATAGTTGATATTAATTACGAAAGCAGAGGTAGTTATTACTAATATAGTAAGTAATATAGAAATAACTTCCAATAAGCAGTTACAATCGAGGGGGGATCATTTATAAAGCATCTTGTGCTCGACATTGGTCAATATCTTACTTGTAGAGTGTGTTATTATTATTAAAAATCGACTAAGAATAAAAACAAGATAAATAGGATTTATATTAGAGTCCACTTAACTGCTCTCTCGATTCTATAAAAAATAAACGAAGACATGATTCTGTCTAATATTTTAATCAGTACTTGAGATATTCATGAGAAGAATATACATGGCATGAAAACGACATTAAAAATATTTTTTAAAAATTATATATTTATTCATCCATCTTTCAACCATCCAACTCCTTCTACTCGTATCTTTCTCTCCATCTCTTAATCATCAAACTCCCTCTCCTCGTCTCTTCATCCATCTCTTAACCACCCAACTCCCCCCCCCCTCTCTCTCTTTCCCACTCTTCATCCTTATATATCTCCTTCTCTCAACCATCCAATCCCCTCTCCTCGTCCCCCTCTCCCTCTCTTCATCCATCTTTCTCTCCCTCTCTCTTTTCATCCATCATTCTCTCCATTTCTTAACTATCCAACTGCCTCTCCTCGTCTCCCTCTCCATCTCTCAACCATCCAA
>JABUQX010056961.1:0-17500 GCA_015478945.1 Trachelipus rathkii | reverse complement strand
ATATATATATATATAATATATATTATATATATATATATATATATATATATATATATATTATATATATATATATATATAATATATGGCCGATTTGTTTGGAAACAGACAATTTCAAGGTCAGGAACTTTATTTTAAAAGTTATATTAAAATGTATATCTGAAAGGGTTGGGGATTTTTTGGAATTTTTTTGAGAAAATCAATTTTGGATTTTTTGTGGATTTTTTGGATTTTTTTGAGAATCGTGACGTCACGCAAAATATAATTTGTAAACAAACTTTTTTTAACGTTCGATTAAGTAATTATTTATCAACCCTAGTTCTACTATCTGGTTCAAATCTTAAAATAGGGCTTATAGTCTATGACACAGTGCACAGGCGACACTAAAGAGTGTTATTTGTAATAATGATAATATATTACATCAGAAATAAAAGAACCATGTTTGAAACATGATCTTTTGTTGACATTTTTATAATGTAAAAATTTGAAACAGAGTACCCTTGCTAATGATATTAATTTATTCTATTTTTTTATTTCTATTGAAATTAATCCTTAAATATCCAAAAAAAATAAAAAATATATATAAAAAAGCAAAAATTAAAGCAAAAAATCATGCTTTTTGGAGCACAAAATCAAGTGACAAATCAAGTTGAAAAAATCATTGATTTTTCCTGCCACCTGTTCTGAATTTAAAACAATTTAATTTTAACTACTATTTAATTATTATTAAAGGTATTTTTTCTCTCTCAATAAATGTTCAAATTTGTAACTTTTTTGTACTTCACAATAAATTGAAGATATTTTATTTCGTAAGAATATTTTTTTATTTTTTAATTTATGTTAAAGCTGAATTTTTTGTTCGAATGCATTCATTTGTCAGAAAATAATAAATGTCGTGATGAAGTAAAAAAGGGTCTATAAATATAATATATATATATATATATATATTTTATTATATATTATATATTATTATATATTTATATATATATATATTATATATATATATATATTATATATAATCTATTTATATATATAATATAATATATATGATTTAAACACTAACGAACACCCTACGAGTAGCGCATAGATATCAGTTGTCACGGGTCTCTCGGCTCTTATGGTTGGACGAAGGGGGAACTTCGTCCCCCTCTGTCCCCATCGGTTTTCGAGCCCCTTACTGAATATATGTTTTTTAGGGGGACGCGAAAAAGCGTGAATCGTTCTGCAAAAGATTTTCTAACTGTTATTTCCCTGAACAGAAACTGACTTATGCTCATTATATAATATTATAATATATATATTATATTATTATATATATATAATATATATTTAGTATATATATATTATTATAATATATTATATATATATATAGTATAATATACCGTATTATATATATATTATATATATATATATTATATATTTATATATATATATATATATATTATATATATATATTATTATATATATATATTATATATAATATATATATATATATATATATATATATATATTATATATATTATTATATATATATATATATATATATATATTAACAGAAGGTGGGCACGATCTCGTACTCGTTACTCCGTTTCTACGGAACTAGCTTTTTTTAGTAACTGTAGTACGGACTCGTTACTTTTTCTTTTTCATGTAACGCTCCGAATAAGTTCCGTATTTTTTGTCCGTTACATTTTGTTCTACTTTCTTTGAATGTTGATAGCCAGTTGACTCGAGTCGGAGTCGAAAATTTTTGTTTAAGTCGAGTCGGAGTCGGAGTCGAAAAATTCTGTGCAAGTGGAGTCTGAGTCGGAGTCGAAAATTCCTGGGTAAGTGAAGTCGGAGTAGGACAATTTATAGAATTATTACTTATTATTATTTTATTATTATATTATTATTATTATTATTATTATTATTATATTGATTCATTATTATTATTATTATTCTTTTATTATTAATTTTGATGACTTCACTATTCGCTTTAACATTGTTAAAAAAAAAGCACACGGCTTGTTTTATATAAAATTAAAATATTTGCATTATATTACGTTATACATATGTTTCCAAACCTGAAATATATTTGTTTGTCATGTGCTGCTCCTGCATCTTTGTCTTTACGGTATAGTATTTGGAGATTAGATTCATTGGAAAAGTGGTATATTTTTTTATTTTCTAAAGCAAGCGAAAAAAAAATATTTGAAACAAAAAATGTTTTAGCACTGTAATTCTCATAAGCCTAAGCTCATCCAGAGTCGAAATTTTGAAATTGAGTCGGAGTCGAAGTCGAAATTTTTGTTTGAGTGAAGTCGGAACCGGAGTTGGAGTCGAAAATTTTTGTTTAAGTGGAGTCGGAGTCGGAGTCGAAAATCCAAATTTGAATTTAGGAGTCGGAGTCAGAGTCGAAAATTTTATTTTACTACTCCGCAGCCCTGATATTGATAACCAATCGACCACTCCGATCAAACTCAAAAATCTTTTTATAATTTTATATATATATATATATATATATATATATTTATATATATATATATATATATTATATATATATATATATATATATATATATATATAATATATTATATATATATATATATATATATATATATATATATATATATATTAAGGGAAAGAAAATATGCATAAAATAATAAATTGTGACGATGCTTCTGTAACTGATGAGATGAATGTGACTAGAGGTGGTGGGAACACTTCGAAATCTGCATAAGATGATAGTGAATGTGTGTTGGGTTTGATGGTGCAAGAGAATAGGTATTTTTGGGATGAAGTCATTAGTAAGGGGGAGATAATGTGTAGAGCGAGAAAAAGGTTGAAGAATGGTAAAATCTGCAGGTATAGATGAAATTACGGTGAATGGATAAGAACGAGGCGAATGGTGATCTGATTGATTGGAAGTTTTGTACCAAATGTTTATGGAGAGCATGGTTGGGATTGGAGGAGCAGTCAACTAGTCACCTTATTATAAAGGGTAAGTGAATAATGGTAAAGGTGTAGATTAAAGGAAATTAGTTTATTAAGTGTAGTAAGGAAGATATAATATTTTTGTCGAAAGAATGCGTCGAGTGACTGAAAGACTGATTTGTGAAGAAATAAGGTGGCTTTAGAAGTGGTAGGGGATGTGTGGATCAAAATCTTTACATTGAAAAAATTGATTGAGAAAATGAATGGAGGAAAAGAATAAATTGTTATTTAGGTTTTGTATTGCAACAGGCGTATGACAGAATTAATACGGAAGCTCTGTGGCAGGTGTTATTGATATAATGGTGTTCGTGGTGAGCTTCTGAATGGAAAAAAGTATATATGACGATAGAAAAGCGTGTGTAAGAATATAATGGAGTTGAAAGGGATTGTTTTAATATTAATAGCGGAGTGAGGGCAGGATGTGTTATGTCTCCTTGGTTATTCCAATTTGTATTGGCGGGGTTAATGTTAACAGAATTACCGGTGGGGATGGCAGGGGGATGGTGTTAGAATCAGGGTTGTGGAGCCGTTTCAAAATTTTGCCGACTCAGTCTCCGACTCCACTCTCTTCAAAATTACCGACTCGCACTCGACTCGTCTCAACTCTTCAAATTACGACTCCCCGACTCGACTACTAATCTCGGAGAGAATGATGGAGAATGGAAGAGGTGGAGGATGCCTACCTTTATATACGGATGAATTTGGTTTTTTGTGTGGAGAATCTAAAAAAGAGTTTGAGAGATTGGTAGAGAGATGGCAGGGTGGGTAGAAAGGAGGAGATGTTTGAAGGTAACCGTAGATAAGAGTAAGGTTATGGTTGTGAGTGAGGACAGTTATCGGTGTGAAGTTATGTAAGATGGTGAGCAACTGGAACAAGTATCTGGGTTTAAATATTTGTATATATGTTTGGATGAAACGGGAACGGATGATGCAGAGTGTAGTAGGAAAGCATTGTGAATTGGCAGGAAGGTGCTGGTCGCAATTAAATCGTTGGGTGGATGCAAGGGACTAAGTCCTGGTGCGTTAGGGTCTTAAATGAGGGTATGTTTTTAAATAATAATGATAATGTTAAAAATTTATGTCAACGATTATGTAGTTTGCAAAGATACCGTAATTAATGTTATATTGAAAAGCTAAAAGTAACGGAGTACGGCACTTCGTTACTTTTCCTTTCAAAGAAACGGAATAACGATATCGGAACTACTCTTTTTCCGAGAAACGGAGTAACGATAACGGAATTACTTTTTTGAGTAAGATGCCACCTCTGTTATATATATATATATTATATATACTATATATATATATATATATATATATAATATATATATATATATATAGTATAATATTATTATATTATATTATAATATATATATATATATATATATATATATAATATATATATATATCCCCGCAGGGGGGTATTGATTCTTATTATGGTGTTATGCTCTGATTGTGGGAAAGACTTGTTTACAATCTGAAGCGTGGCACTGTAATAGGAACCAATGCTAGGGGGACTTTCTGCATCCCTCCGGCCCCAGCAGTAATATGTGCATTTTTGTTGTGCATTCGTTGCATTCGCCATCTGCACATATGTAATCTTTCACCTTCACTCTTTCCTCATCTTTCATAAATTTTCCGTCTTTTCAATCCACCTTCTTTATCACAGTTTCCTCTTTTTTTTTTTTTTTTTTTTTTTTTTTTTTTTCTTCCACCCATAAGTCCCTTTAATTATTTGTATTTTTGTATTTGTGTAAGGTTGCCCTCCCCTTTTCCCATCACAGCCCCTTGGGCTACCCGGTGCCTCTTCTCGCATGGGTTTTCAGTTCACCCCACACTTCTCCCCGTGATGGAGGGTACAGTTGAAAACCGGTCATTTAAGCTCACCTCTGACCGGGCCGCCAATGTAGGCGAACCTGAGCCTTGGCTAACCACTGAGGAGGCTTTTCTGCACTTTGGTGTATATTGACAGGCCCGGACTGGCTCCTCTGGGGGCCCTCGGCTAGAGATTGAAAAGGGGCCCCTTACCGGGGAATTTAGAGGGAATAGATTATCAGAATATGTAATTTTTGAAAATTAGGCTTGCATGCTTTAAAAGCACATTTACCTATTTTGTCACTTGGAAAATAGTTGAGTAAAAAAGTAAGCTTTTTCTGATGTAGTTTACTTTCACAATAATATTGATATATTTTTATTCCGTACCTAACCTAAGAACTAGTTCCCTGCTAGGGAAAAAAAAATAAAGTATACTAATTTAATTACAGTGGTTTTATCTACTTAAAAGTGAGATTGAGTAATATTTTTTGTTTATGCAACCAAATCACACTGTTGAAGCCATAATAGTCAAAATCCTACTGTAATACCTCAGTAAATATTAAAAAGGGACACAAGTCACAATGGTAATAAAATCAAGCATATTGAAACTAAAAACAATGTCCTCTTTAATTGTGATTTAATTACAATTTGTAGAGTATATTTTATAACAAAAAGAAAAATGGCTACAATACCTTAGTACAGAGTACATACACAGCAAAGTAAGAAAGGTTATGTGATAGTGAAAGGTGGTTTACTAACCTAACAGCTTTTTGGCCAGTTCTTCACTGGTCCTGGCTACTTCATCTATAATAACATCTTTATCCAAGTTATAAAATAAGTCTTTCTACATTCATGAAAAGAAGATTATACATAGGTCTTGGCTTAAAGTAGATCTAAGTCGATTCTTAACTATTTTAAGTTTAGAAAATACCCTTTCACAGGTGACTTGTGTACAAGGTATGGTTAGTGAGAGTTCAAAAACAACCAAAAATGCGCATGATAAACACCGAAAACATTGTTTATTGTCAGAGCAGTAACCATAAAGATTTTCGTCTTCTTCAAATTCAGATTCTACATCGCCAAATTCACAGATTTCTTCAGCTCCATTTAGATTGTCTTGTTTACTTTTAATGTTAATTTTTTCAGCCATTGTAAAACTTTCATACTGATCTGCAAACTGTTTCAGCTTTTTCAATAGCTGACTTCTTTCAATTTACAAAGTTTAGAAATACTACAAAGGACTTTTTCGCTAGGAAAACTATGAGCATTACGATTTTCATTTAAATTTCTTTGTGGTCTAAACCAAGAACAACTTCTAAAATTTTTCGTTTGGCTAAACTTCTTCGATACTGTCCTGAACCATCTAAACACTGAAGAAAAGACCAATCATATTGCAGCTGACAGTTGAGATTCCAGAAGCTTCATCTATTGATTTTTCACCAGACATTACCTTTTCTTTGAAGTTTTTTTCCTTGAAATCTAATTCTACTTCTACATCAATACTGTTATCTTCTAATTTGCTATTAACTGTACTTGCATAATATTTTGTTTTTGAATACAGATCCTGAAAGTTTTTATCACTCCATTTATCTCCTACTTGTTGAAGCAGCTTCTCTACCAAGTTCCAAGTTGTAGAATAGTCAATGGTTTTACTTTGCAAATATTTTGAAATGGGAGATATAACAACAAATAAATCTAATAAAACAATAGACATAAATAGGTTTTCAAATTTGAACGTAAATTTCATGACTGATTAAATTTTTCTTGCATGAATTCTAGTTCTACATCAATGCTGTTATCTTCTAATTTGCTATTAGAAAGTGTTTATCACTCCTTTTATCTTCTACTTGTTGAAGCAGCTTCTCTGCCAAGTTCCAGTTCCCTTATCGATATTTGAAGAAAGAGCTTTATGTTTGCTCCACCACCTTGTGGCTCCTATCTTTTGCAACCTGTGCATTTTTTCATGTGCAATAAATATGTTTTCTTTTTGTTTCTTTCTCCCCATACGGTCATTCTTTTATAAGACGAACTTAGAAAACCAGCAGATTCTTCCACCAATCCAAATAATTTTCTTGCTTGGAGCAACGTTAACTGTTGGAATAAACTATCCAAGTTAGCCACGTGTCCCAACAGTGAGTGTAAATAAGAATCTTCATTTTCTTTTTGACTGAGCTTGTAGAACGCGTTTATAACACTTTCAAAATTGGTTAGCTCGCGTAATGAACAAGCAATATATTTGATGTTGCAATGCCACCTTGGCTAATATCCTGATTTTATAAGCTCGTACAAAGCCAATCCAGATGAATCATCGACTACTGTTATTTCTAAAAGTCTTTCATTCTATATCTTTCTGAAAGACATAGGGAGCAAATCGCCCAGCATGGTCCTGCAAGCTACATCTTGGGTACTATTACATGCACGCTGAATATTATGCTATCATGAAGGTCTTTCAAAATGATATCACGGCCCATCGAACCAATTACTTTAAGTAGCTTGTTGATAAAGGTTTTTGACAAAAATGTCAACAAAGAGCCTCGTCCAGTCGGTCTTTTAATTAACTTTCCAGTGGCTTTTCTTTTATTCATTATTTTCAGTCTGTTCTTTTTGCTGTCTTCAATACACTTTCTGACATGATTTTGTAAAATCACATCAAAATTTGCAACCAGCATGATCAGTTCGAGAAAATAACCATGATTATCTGTAGAGTCAAGCGTATAAGCCCCTTCTCCTTTATCCCCTCCGTACGCAATGCCTTGTTTTCCAATAAACAAAACTATATCAATTAAACGTTGAACAACCAAACTTCTGGTGTGAATTTCTCTTTCTCGCTTGTTGGTTTGGTTAATAGTCAGAAGAGTTGAAATATCATGACCTTTTTGGCTTTGAAAAGCTACCTTCGCTGCGAGTTGATGATAACGAGAGTCTTCGTGAATTTCAACAGATTTATAAATATGCGTAGGAGAAGAGTCATGTTCGGTAATAAATGTAGAATCTCTATTATCTTTACCTCCAAAAGCCATACAACTGGAGCAGTACACTCTGCTGAGCCAAATCGAATATGATAACCATTTTCTGTAAATTTTATCGCCATTCGGTAAATGTCGGTAATAAAGTATTGAAGGGTCAAATGGCAATTTAGCTCCTTTTCTTTCATTAACTTGAATAGGGTGTTTTTTCATAAAAGCTTTTTTAATTCCACTTGGGTCATTTTCGTTGGGGGAGATGAAACATCCAAGCTGTTGCGTAGCAGCATCAGGCGTCTCATGGTGGTTTTCTTCATCATCATTTTCTGTGTCAGAGCTAGTATAGTGCTTGATTATTCAATGCCGAGAGAAGCCGACGTTACTGATGGACGATCTAAAAGTGACTGATTGCAAGCAGGCCTTGTTTCTTCCCTCTCATATCTACAAGACGAAGTGCCAGGAGTAGACTTAATTGAAGGAGGTGAAATTCTATCTTCAGTTTCTGAAAATAAATGTAATCACTGTAGCTGCGATTGTACGATATGTTGTAGGTTTTAAAAAGTTTTAATATTGCCTATCCGAGTGTTGTAAAGTTTTATATTTTAAGTTTTATTTTTTTCATTGTTTAGTAGTTGATTTTTAATTAATTTTAGCACTTAAATTTTTTTAAGTTAGGATTTAATTTATGTTCAGCTTTTATCCCAACATCTCCGTTTGTTTTTTTCTGTTTTTGTATATTGTTCTTATTTGTTTGTTTGTTTGTGTGTGTGTGTGTGTGTGTGTGTGTGTGTGTGTGTGTGAGTGTGTGTGTGTGTAAGATGGCAGATTTGCGTAGGCACTGGCTTTCTATTAACTTCACCAACATCCGCGGCTTAAAATCTAACTTAGCCTCTGTGGAATATCACCTCTCTAACTCTAAACCTAACCTTTTGTTCTTGTCTGAGACTCAGATGGCTAAGAATTCATCCTCTAACTCGTTTAATGTATGTATCCAACTACAAATTATTTCATAATTTCCGTCTGAAGGGTGGAGTGTGTGCCTATGTAAACATTAATACTCCTGTAACACGTCTCGAGAACTCTCGAATCTCTAATTCGATGTTCTGTGGCTCAAAATCTTCCTTCCTTCTACTCATTATCTTGTTTTTCTGCTACTGTTCTCCTAACAGAACAGATTTTCACTCCTTCTTTAAATATCTTACTACTTCTCACGAGACTGTTATATCTTCTCATCCAAATACTGAGGTCCTCTATTTAGGGGATTTCAATGTACACAACACTTAATGGTTGGGGTCCTCTCATACTGATTTAGGTGGGGAGGAGGCCGAATCATTCAGCATTCTCAACGATCTGGAGCAACTAATCAAAGAACCCACACACATTTCGGATCGTCCCAACCAATTCTTGAACACACTTGACGTATGTTTCACCACTAGTCCTTCTCTCTATAAATACACCACTTCGCTCCTATGGAAAACTGACCACAACCTAATATCTCTTAATTTAACTATTTTCTCTCCAAAGCTCCATCCTGGCCTCTATGCGTTTTCTGGCACTTGATCGGGCTGATTGGGGGGGCCTTGCGTCGCTTTACGCTAACTTTAATTGGAATGACTGTTACTCTGTACGCTTCGGCTTCTGCCACTAGGGTGGGAGCTGTAATCGTTGACTGGATGAGCAGGTTCATTCCTTCTTCGACTACATCTTTCTCTCCTCATAATCATGGTTCGATCGTGCTTGTTCTCTGGCCTTTCAGGCTAGAGACAGCGCGTATCGGGGTGGAAAAATTCTCTTCTCCTATCACTCTTCGCTACTTTTCATTCAGCTAGAAATCCTTGCAGGGATACTCTTCGACGAGCACCAGCGGGCTTTCATCAAACGAAAGTGCGCTAAACCTCCTTGGTTTCTCCTACTACAGATCTTTCTGTGCCTCTTGCCAAAAACAATCTCTCACAACTTTGTAATCCTGCTTCCTCCTCTTATTCGATCTGATGGCTCTGTTGCGAACTCTCAACCTGAAAAGGCACATCTCTTCGGCTCCTATTTCTCAATTCTCAACGCCAGGAGATTCTGGCATTCTCTTCTCCTCCTTTCTCCTCTCAGGTGTCCTATGTCTTTGCCTGTGATTAATTTGATCGGGTACATGGGCTTCTGAGATCTATGAACGTTAGGAAGGCGGGTGGCCGGATGGCATTCCTCGAGTTTGAGGGGTCTAGTGCTGACCCCGCCCCTCGTTCCACTATATTCTCTATGCTCAATACTACACTTTCCCTCGAGTGTTGGAAGCACGCACATATCCCAACCTATTCCGAAAAAGGAAGCCGCTCTGATCCTTCTAACTATCGCCCTCTAGCTCTCACTTGTATTTCCTATCTAAGATCTTTGAAACCCTTCTCACACTCTACTTTTCGCCATCTTAGAATTCATTCTCTTCTTTCCGCGATGCCAGTCGGCTTTCGGCGTTTAAGGTCTACTGGCGATATACTTTTCCTATTTACCGATTTATGGTTTTTTCCGCTTTAGACTAGGGGAGACTTGCGTGGTGGCGCTCTGACATATTCAAGCATTTGACGGGTTATGGCAGGCGTCACTGGCTCTCAGCTTCCCTCTTTGCGGTTTCTCCTTCTCTTTGCCTTACTTATGTTAGCTTCCTTTCAAGTCGTCAATATCGGCTGTGGGTTGATGGAGCGAAATTCTTCTTTCTTTTTCTGTATGGTGGTGGTTTCCTCAGGGTTCCGTCTTATCTCTTACTTTGTTCCTACTTTTCATTAATGATGTTCTTACTGCACATCTAACTCTATCCACTCATATGCGGACTAGACCCTTCATTCTTCAACTCATTTCATTCTGCTCCCTCTTTTGCTTCTAGAATTGCCTCTCGTCTTAATCTTTCCGTATTCTATTCTCGCTGATCTGGATAGAATTTCCGAGTGGGGATCGTCTCAACCTTGTGAAATTAAATTCTTTAAAAACACAACTTCTACACAATCTCCCTCTCTCCAAAATTCTAATTTACTCAATCTCTTCGACGGTTCTCTCTCTCTCCTGTTTGACAATAAAACATCCTTGGCCGCCTTAACATAAACAAAAATATCTTGGAAGCCTCACATCACAACGGTTGCTAGGGCGGCTAAGGAAATCGGGAGTTCTGTTTTAGACTGCGAGGCCTTTTTTTCCCTTCTTCTCAGTTACTTCCAGCTATAAAGGGGCCTATCAGTCCTTTGTATGGCAGTTTGTTCTCATATCTGGGGGGGGGGGCTCTGGTTTACACGGTTTGGACAGGGGTCCGAGTCAAAGGCAAAAAAATGCCTTATAAATGTCTGTATCTTTCCAGTTCACTTGACCCTGTATCTTTGGCGGCGCGAAGTTGGTGCTTTATCTCTTTTCTATATGGTACCGTAGCGGCAGGTGTTGGAGGGAACTTACCACTCGCGTACCACCACCTTTACGACGCCCTCGTAGCACAAGGGGTGCTCTGTTGGCACGAGTTTGTGTGGACTATTGGTATCCAGGCTAGTTAGCTGGCGGTGCTTTCCTTCTTTCCTGCCACTTCTGTTTCTGTGAAACTCATCTTAACCATCTTTGTTTTTCCTGCTGAAATTTAATTAATTTGAATTTAAGTCAAAACATGACGGAAAATGCGGTGAGTGGAAGAAAAAAAAAAAAAAAAAAAAAAAAAAAAAAATCCCTTAAAAGTAAATACAGTGAAATGCACGGCAGGCATACGAAAAAGCGAAGCGTTGATGACAGTAACGTGATTTGGACTTATATTTTATATATATTATATATAATTATATTATATATATATATATATATATATATTATATATATATATATTATATATATATATATTATATATATATTTATATATATATAATATATATATGATATATATATATATTAGGTCCTGACTGGCCATTTCGGAAAATTTTGAGATTGAACGAATGAATTTAATAAATAATATAATAATAATTAATATAATAATAAAATAATATAATAAATAATATAATAATAATAATATATAATAATAATAATAATAATATAATATATATAATATAATATAATAATAATGAGGAAAAAGTAACACATATACTTGCATGAGCTAATAAACTAATTCGATTTACCTGTCTTTAATGTATCACTATTGTCCCTCAAAGGCTGACTTTGAGACTGAGAAGTGGAGCTAGTTAACCAAGTATTAAAACGTTTGGAGATTTTTTCAACGTCTAAAGATTTGACCTTTTTTTTCCTTTTCGTAGCGCCACTTTGGTACACACGTTTCATGTTGAAAAAACTGTGACACTGCACTAACTACAACCCTACTACGAGACTGAGCGAGTGAGCATCTCGACAAAGAAGTTAGTTAGGAGTTAGGACACCATAAACAAAAATCAACTGGCAACTGCTTAAAATTGATTGTAAACGCGTAAGATTACTGGGAAATAAATAATCAAATTACTTTGATGTAACTAATAATAAAGTAGTATATCCATTTTGGGGGTGCCTCTTCGGGGCCCCTTTGGGTCTGGGGCCCTCGGCAATCGCCGACCAGCCGACCTGGCCAGTCCGGGCCTGGTGTATAATCTCGAACTTTGCGCGAAGACTATAGGTGCCGTGTGGTACACGGGTGGGACCCCACGTAAAGTTTTGGGAGGATCTTCCGAGGCCACATCCACAGCCCACCCTACGGGGTGGGGTCCGGGTGGTTGTGTGGGTCTCTGGACTGTGACCTGCTGTGGAGAGAAGGATTACCCTACCTTATGAAACATACGCCTTTCCAGCCCATCCTGTTATTTGCTTTTATGTCTCATCTGCTTTATTGCTATAGTGCTCATTCATGGTGACGAAGCTTGTGGTTAAATTTTATATGGAAAAGTCCTTAAAAGAAAAAACGTTCTTAAATAAAGGTGAGCTGAACACCAACAATAATTCCCAGCCTGGCCCTACCACGGTCCCTACTACTTCTAGACCTGGTACCTATAATTTGCTTTCTTCTTCTACTACACCTGAGGGTCTTTCGCAAAATTTCATCGATCGTCGACCAGCACCCCCGAACACGCTCCGGTGCACCCGGCGCGGGGCAATCCCGTAAAGTGCCCCGCCCGTAATAGTCGTCTCAATTCGTTTACTCCTACGCCTGCACCCCCTCCAGGAATGTCAGCAGACATGTCATTCCCGATGTATTACATATTGCGATCCACTACCTCCAAAACTCTTACTGAGCACAGAACCATTCCTCTCAGTAGGGCACTCGAAAAAGCCCTAGGAGTTGAAGACCTCCACCGTCAACGATTGCTGAGGCCATGGGTCCATTCTCGGAAAAGCTGCTAACCCGAAATCAAAGTTCCATTCTGTCATCCTTAACGTCTCTTGGAGATGTTCCTATTATTTCTACTCCTGATGACATAAGAAACACATCTAAAGGCACTATTTATTGTCCTATTCAGAGAGACGAAGACACAGCTGTCATTTTGGAAGAACTCCAACAGGGAAGATTTTCCGTCAAACTTTTATAGATTTCCCCCTCGCCGGAAAACTCCTGACAAACCAAACCCCCGTTTAACTATGACTTTACACCCTTATCACTACAAAGGTCAAATAGGGTTCACAAAGTTTACAGTGTTTCGCTCGCACGTTTATTCCTCGACCCAGACGCGTTTGTTTCAAATGTCAACGGGTTTGGTCATCCCCGACTACTCGTAGGGGACAGGAAGATATATGCCCAATCTGCGGAGAATTATTTCACACTCCATGTGAAAATACCCCTAACTGCAGAAACTGTAAAGGACCACACAGTGCTTCCTCTTTCAAATGCCCGTCTTACCTGTTTGAACAGGAGGTTTTAGAGTTATGTACCATACATAAATTGAGCAGGAGAGATGCTATACGCCAGCTCAACGAAAAATATCAGACAAATCAAAATCAAACTTACGCCACAATTACAGCTACCCCAACGCCTTCACGTGTTAATCCGCCAACACAATCCTAATAGAATCCTCTCTAAATTCGTTGAAAACTCAGGCAAGTACTGCAGACAGTCTACCTGTATGCCACACTACAACTTCTCAGAGCACAAAAGCAGGCCTTGATTCAATCTCGCCGTCCAAAGAGCCATCAACAGCCTAATCACCTGAAGCATCTACTCTCACAGCTACCAATGAAACTAGCTAGCTCATCCATACAATTTGGAAACACTTCCTGCAAAGACCACTGTCCTACTCAGCCAAATTGGTTACCAAAGCTTATGCAAGAGGACGGTCTCTTTGTCCCTTAAATCGCCTCCCACTATTACTAAAACCCCTGGTAAAGATATGTTTTAAAACACAGAAAGAAATAGTCGCCAAAGTTAAAAGATTATTCGTTAAATATAGAGCTACCGAATTCTTAAACAATAACACAGTAACCCCAGATGTAAAAAATGCAACTCGAAGAGACCTCGCCATATGTCTACTTCTGAGACAAATGAACAGGCTTTAAATAGACTGTACGCCAAAAATCCCAACTAATGAACAAATCACGCAACCAATCATCTATAGTCTTACAAGACAGTTTTAGTTTCCTACTGATTCTTCTATAATTCTTCCCCCGAGTTTCCTTTATCGGCCCTCTCTAAGGGATTCTATACCTTAGAAGATGAATTGGATAACAGCTCCCAAATGGAGCTTGATGCGATGACCCATTCTCTTTCTAATTCTTCCTGCACTTCCGAGAAAAGGTGAATGGAAAACTGTTCAACGTAAACGTCGCAAACGCTCTAAACGTTCTGGGTCTGATGGAGGAATGAAGATGGACCCAGAGGTCCCCATTCTCCAATCAAACTACCCAATTTCCCAAAATCACCCGCATGATGAAGTATGGAAATTCTCCAGAATCAGAACGTTGCCCCCAATTCATCGAATCCCATATTTGGAAATCGATGTCGTAACCCAATACATTCTCAAAAAGACAATACCCTTCTGGATACACCTTCCTTCCCCATTTCCATGGAAACAACTCTATGTCCCTCCCACCTTTCTGAATCTGCTTGCCAAGCGGATTCTGATACTGCTCTCACTAATAAATATGAGCATTACGAATAAATGCTCTTCTATTAACCAACCAAACTCACATAACAAGTTGGATTTGGTTTTAATTCAAAACTTATCATTCAATGGTGAAGCTCCTTTCACCAAATACATCTGCAACTCCTCCTAAAGACGTCATACACTAACACTCTCTGGTGTATGCTACCCTGGCCCCCCAGGGTTTTGGTTCCCTCCTCTGCGAAGACCCCGTTCTCAACGCTTCGCCTGCTCAATCCGAACGCCACCTCTAACATTACCCCAGTCACATAGAGACAATTGTCCTAATAGACCACCATCATAATATTCATAACTCACCATGACTACTTTCCTTCAATGAGCATCTGTCGTGGGCTATTACTCTAATTTCGAAGAACTTGTTCACTAAATAAACTATGTAGCAGCCAAAAGTGTATATGTTTGCAAGAACTCCGACTATGTCATCGTGACTTTTTTCAACCATCTGAATATAAATCGCCGTTAACTTCTATAGAAAGAGGTGACAATGAAAGGAGAGGCAGGAATACTCATTCACAAGTCTATCCCTATCCAGTCCCTCTCCAAACCAAACTTCAAGCAGTAGCGGCAAGAATTTTCACTTATCCATCGACATTACTATATGTTCAATCTACCTTGGCTCCGAGTAGTGATTTACTAAGGTCTACGTTAGTGATCTTTTTAAACAGCTTCCTGCTCCGGTTGTTATACTAGTTGACTTCAACTCCGTCAACCGCATTATGGGGTGACTCCGTCCACTTCACCTAGTCAAGACGTTTATTAGATCTCCTAAACCCCCTTTTCCTGGCGTGCCCTTAACACAGGACTCCCAACCTATGAACGTTTAGCATACACACCTTTTCTTGTATCGACATTTTCCTTTTGCTCCCATTCGCCTTATGGTCGTTTTACATATGGTCCCGCCTTTGATTATTTTATTCGGCAGCCGATCATTACCCATAGCCTTAAATGAGCTTGCTCCAACCAATGCAAAAAGCCAACTCCACTGGGCGTTTATGATCGAGCGAGTGGGCTCCTTTTTATCAGGCGACAGCTATCCCTCTTTCTCCTTTTAATAAACGATTTCCGACTGTTGATTGAAATGCCTTTCGCTTCTTCCCAGAAAATAGTTTCTCGAAGCTTGCATTCCACAGTCTTCCTCAGACAGGCGGTCGGCAACCCCTTGGGGGTCCCAAGAGTGCGCACAAGCCAACCAGAGAGAGAAGAAACTCTACAGGCAATACAAAAAGGCCCGTACCACCCCAAACATGATTATTTTGAAAGCAGCCGCACGAGATCTGCGCGACATTAATGCGTCAAACGCGTAAACAATATTTCCGAACTTACCGACTGTTAACTCCACAACTCCCTTCCCTTAGTGTGGAACGTTTACACAGAGAATATTCGTGCGCTCCAATGATCTTCACCCACAGTCTCCGATATGGCCTGAAAATAACTGATACGATTCAGCTCCGGCGGTGGTAGCGGATGCGTTGTTATAGCTTTGCTAGCCATGTCGAGTTCATTGCGCTACCACTGAACCTTTCAAAAACTGAGAAACTGACACAGCACTTACGCAGACTTTTCCAGCGAAAGGAGAAGATCAGTACCTACAACCGTTTTTTAACACTTGCAGAGTTCAAACTGCCTCCTGGCAAATAAGCAAAAGGGTGCCCCTTGGTCCAGAACATGATTTCTTACATAATCGCTCCGTCATATCCATCTTCGGCGTCAGCATTTTTGCTGGATTTATATATAAAAGAATCTGGATCGAATCTTCTTTTCCATTATTTGGATCAGTTTTGCAATTCCTATCCCCGAACACCTGGAAAAGATCCAGAAGTTGCAGACACCAAGACCAATTTTTCGCTGACCCTGTCCTTCCTGTAAATTATGGAGAAAATGGTTTCTGGCCGCTTACTCCCTGTTCTGGAGAGCCGTCAAGCTTTCTCAAACTTCCAATTTGGTTTCCGCAAAATCGTTCGACCGCGGACCCCTTGTTAAGCTTAGATCATGACATTCGAGAAGCCTTCTCAACTGGTGGGATGGGTCTTCTTGGTGTCTTTTTTTGACTTTGAAAAAGGCTTACGACACAACGTGTAGAACTGGGATTCTCCTTAAACTACATTCGCTTGGTTTCCGCGGGCAACTCCCTCTTTTTATCATGCCTTCTGTCAAACAGATTTATCCAGGTTCGGTGCTCTTCTATTTTGTCCACTTAACTCTGGATGAAGGCGTTCCGCAGGTTAGTGTTTTTGTACTACTATTTGCTCTTGGATTTAATGATATTGTTACCTCTATTCGAGCGATCTGTCACTTTTTCTTCTATATTCGTCGATGACTTGAGGCATTATACATACGCCGGTGCCAGGCTGCCTTTTCGAACGGGCACTTCAACTAGTATTGAACATATTTCACAGTGGGCTGCTCCCATGGCTTCATTTTTTCCACCAAAACCTCAGCAGTGCTTTTTAAGAAAAAAGGGAACCGAAACTTGCCACTTTCTTCCAGCGAACCTAACCTTTTATATATGGTTGGCCCATTCCTGTAACTTCACAGGTCAAATTTCTAGGGCTCATCTAGATGACCACTTAACATTTGCACCGCATATTAAACACCTAAAAACAACTTGTCATCGCGCCCTATACCTGTTACGTCATCTCGCCTCAAAATCTTGGGGTGCTGATCGCAAAT
>JABUQX010056960.1:0-25208 GCA_015478945.1 Trachelipus rathkii | reverse complement strand
GTTAGTTTTAAATTTTTTTCTTCTTTTTTACGCAATTCGAATTTCTTATTATTCTTTCCTTATAAGTTTTTTTTTCTTTACCGTAATTTAGCATTTATTTCCTCAACGTGATTACAAACTACAATTAAGTCTCGTCTTCTGGTGCTACTGACCTTATTTATTAAAAATGCTTGATTTAAACAAATAATACTTGTTAAATTTTTGTAGATTTCATACAGGAGTCAGTTTATCTGTATATTTTTTTTTAGTAACTAGCTGTAATTGGTTTTAAAAAGGTAACCTATTATTATTACCAGCTCATTTAATCTCTAACAACTTTTGAGAAGTCAAAGTACAGCACTAAATTTTAAATTGCTGTTACTGCATAATTCTGAAGGAATCTATAATATATACAGTTAACCGCTTTCTGGAGACCTAATGTAACCATGCTGTGCATCTATTATCTAGGACAATGACATAAGACATATAGCGAAATTAGAGTAGGCGCTTACTTGACCTGCCTTGCTACTTGAGTTCTGTGGACCAAGAAAAAGATATGTGTTTATGATTATAAGCCATAATCTGAAAGTAGCTAATCAGTGTTTGGAGCCAAGGAATAAAGCTAATAAGATGTTAAGTATAATAAATCGCAATGTCATTTATAAGAACAAGGAAGTTGTAAGTAAACATAGTATAAGTTAGCGTAGGTTAGGACCAGATATTTAGAGTATACGCACAAGCTGGAACTACGAGATATTTCCAAGGAAGACATAGATGATGCTAGAGGTAGAATTGCGAACGGAGGCCGTCTCACACAAGGATCGTAGCCTCATCTTGGCGTTATGAGGGTAAGGCCTATCGAGGAGAGGCCAATTGAAGGCCGTAAGAATGCTTTTCTAGTAGGAGAATGGCGGCAGACTTCTTACGAAGTGGGCCGTCATGCAGGTACAACAAAATACTTCAAGAAATAAATTACATCTACCTTTCTACCTATAAGAAGTGACCAATAAAATTTCTTTATCAATGCATAGACCATTAGCATGGCGTCTCCTCGTCCGTGGTCTACTATGGAAGAATTTATTAACAGTCCTCCGTAGCATATCAAAGTGAGATGTAATATCTGTAGACTTCAATTCCAATTGTTCCCCTCTGCCTCTCCGCTACACACCGGAAACCATTTCTAACTCCTTCAGCACCTTCTCCTCATAACTCTTACCCTCAAACCCAGACAATATATCCTGGGTTGCCTCACCTTGAGCTCGTCTTACGCGATATCTATGTCGTTCCTTAAACAAGGTTCCCAAGCTTGTGCACAAATACTCTTAACTACTGGCAGCCTAACCATAGCTATTATACAGTTTATCTCTATATACATTCTCCTATCGTTGCTTGTGTACAGCGGGAGCATCTGCGATTCAGTTATAGCCTGAAGTGAGCCCCGATCATTATTAGCTTTCATTCCTTGCTTCCAAAATCACACCACGATTATTCTACTTTCAAATTTGTCTGCTCTTATAATATGATCACACCTAAAATCTTCTCTCTTGGTCCCTGCAAATCCGCCTGCCATTCAATATCGTACGATAAACTGTCTCTATACGTTGAAGCTATACCTAGGTTGAAGACCCTTTACACCTTGCTTACCTTTATTAACACCAACTTTCATTTCCGCACTTATCTACTCCACACCCCCACAGAAGTTTATTCAAGATCACTTTTGAATCCCTCTGTGGATACATCAACCATCACTATTCCTTACGTGATAGGTATCCGACTTTAGGTATCCTCTCAGCCAAACTTAGAAACCTCTTGCCACCTTGAGGCAAGTTCATGCGTCTAAATCATCATTTGGTAAGCATACATGCCATGACGAGCGGCGAAAGTGGCGTCCAACACTGACCCTGGTGCGTGGGACACCACTCTTACATCTACTTTTCCTGATGACATCGCGAATTTATTAATGCCATTCTTAGCTGTACACATCTCTCAAATCTTTCTATCCGTACTAACCCCACTTTCTGTCACTAACACCACGTACACTCTACCTAATACCAACATAATGAAATACCAATCTTCACATTCTAATCAGTCTATCTAGTCACCTCATCGGAACCCTTAATCAAACAGCTTTGACTAGACTAACTCTGTACACAGTTAACTATGAACTATCAATTGGATTTCACAACCAGTCGAATGCAATCAGTAATGTACTTATAAATTCTAAAAGGTTTTGTCTGACATGACCTAGCCTTTCCAAAACCATGCTGGGAGCTCAAATAGATATTATTCATCACGGGTCATGTTTACGTTCATACGTTCAGTTAACCTTCTTTCCAAACCTTTTTACCAACTTTCTACATGTTAAGTACTAATCTGTGCCACACATACTATATCTACCAGAAACTCCTTCGTAGCTCTTATTACGCTCTTCTTATAAAACAGACCACAGCATATGCTGTTTTCCTGTCGTCTGGTACCTCACCAACAATGTTATTGGCCATCGCCTTTAAAAAATAAAAAAAACACGTTGCGTCCTTTGGCTATGGTGTGGTACTACCTCTCCTTCAGAATTCTCCATATATATTCAGAATTCTCCATAAATTTGTATCGTTTTTCATATCTTTGTGTCATCTTTATTCATCTTTCCGTGATTTACTCTTTCATCAACATCATAATCCAGAAGCTAGTAGGTTTCCAAACTTATTATCCAATCTTTCTTCCTCAGCAACATCATTGGCACCAAAATACAGCAATGAAAATGTGCTGCACCAACAATTACCTGAACTCACTAAATTTTCATTAATGTTTAAGTTGACCAATTGTTCCTTATTCTGACCTTCATGAATTTACTGCGAACAAGCTAAACACCTTCTTCCAGCCTTACCCTCATATTATACTTGCTAGATTAATTTCGGGTGCTCTCGTCTTCTGCCTTTCTATTGACTGCCGCGTTAAGTTCATTCTCTATTTTTTCCCCTATTAATTTTTCTAAATCATCCGTCCGTAAAAACTTTACCGGCAACATATTCTTAAAATATGTGTGCTTTTCGTTGATTTTCTCTCTTATCTCTCTAGTTCCACCAAACAGATTTTCTCTTCACCACCCTAATGGGTTTATTTTTAAAACATACTGACTGAATATTCATCAAAATTTGCTTAAAATGTTCCCACAATATTAAGCAGCTTTGGTCTTTAAACTCTTTATCCCAGTCAATAATACTGTAGTTACCGTTACAAAACGTGAACTCTAGCACCACGTCACTAAGCGAACGCAACGGCAGACATTCGATCGCGCGTTCACCACTTTTTGTCTAGAATTATTCGATTCGGATGTGGCAGTGCATTTCCATATTTTCGACCCGAAAATATCTTTAGGTGGTAAGTGAAGAAATTGGGATCTGGATATTATCCGGAAATCTTACCATTTCAGTATTTTACTCTGGGGCTACCTGGAACTTCCTGGTTGCCTTATTCAAAACTGGAGTCAAAATAAAAAATATATTTTGTCATCAAATGTCTCATTGATGTGTTCCTAAACAAGAAACGATCGTGCATGATACATTGCTCCACCTTCAGTAGCAACAACATCTACGCTGCAGTGGAACCAAACGACCAACGTTTCAATACTAAGCATGTCACGAAATTTGATAAAATCGCCATTTCGGAAATTTAAGATCTTTTTCTTATTAACTTCGCAATTTGGGACTAGATATCACATCATGTTACAACTCCTTAATATTTTCATATAATAAATGATGAATTCACTTAAATACACCTCAACTCTAAACCTCATCCACCTTACTTTCATGCGGTTTAGTTAATCTAACGTCTAACCAAGTGCCATCGTGTCTTGTCCAGGTTAATGGACCATCTGGCTCAAAAAGTTATCTAGTTATAACAACCTAAAATTTAGTAAAATATTGCAATCTATATGGTTCTTGCCTTTTGATTTGTTTTCGAAAATTTTTGTTCTTCGGTTAGCTTAAATTAGTAACTCTGCCTGCAGTTTGCAGCTCTTACTTAAATTAGATAGGTAAATTGATTAGTTGAACTAAAAGGATAGAGAAAGATTGATAAAGTAATGAAAATGAAAAAGGGAGTTTATCATACCCTGAATAATGATTTACACTTAGTTCTTTGAATTTGGACACGTGAACAGGTTGAACTCAATTTTGAAAGTGAAAGCGTGCAAAACTTTACTGGTGAAATTTGGACAATTAAGGCCAACATTGTAAAGGAAAGAAAATTCACTAACCATTTGTTGCAACTTAAAACTAAACGTCAAATGAATGAACAAAATAGAAATATTGTGGAATGAAATTATGATTAGCATTAATTAGTAATTTGAAAAAATATTGTGCCTAAAAAATAATAAGATAAACGGTTATAAATAATTGATGTTTCATTAACCAACCATAATCAAATGTAAAACTAATTATATTCAATAAAGTTGTGTTCAGGCAAGATAACACTATAGTTACAACAAAATTAAACTTACCTTAATCAACGGTCAAATCACAGGTTTTTGAGAGGACACAGATATTCCAAGACTTATTTAAGAACCACTTCACTTGCTCAATAATCAACGCTAAAAAACTTAACAAAATGGACACCATCCCACAAAATAACCGAAACCACCCATGCACTAATCTTACCGTCCACAAAGATTCCAAAATATGTAGGTGGTTTTATCGGGTGTTTTGTGCGAGAGTATATTAACAATGGGGGTGATTAAGAGGGTGGATTATTAGCCCAGACTATAACAAATTAAAAGCGAAGAATCGATTCTCTGAATACGGAGAAATAGCAGAGACAGAAAAACCAGATGGAAGAAAGTGGAGAAAAAAAAAAAAAACGAAATGCTGGGGAACAGAGAAAGTTGTTAGTCGAGAAGGAAACAACCCGGTATACTCGTCGATTCCTAACTGTAAGTTGCCGCAGGGTGCTACCTACGTAGATGCCTGCGCAGCCATCACAAGAAAATGTAAACAACAGAGACTAAGAGCAAACGGGAGTTCTATCCTGATGAATTGAAATTGATGAAATGTTAAAAACTTGCTCATTACAGATGAGATTGATGATGAGTTGGGGATAGAGGTCCTTGCATATTGCGATACGGTCTTTTTTTAATTTCAGGAGTATATGGGGTCGTATGGGTAAACTGAACGAAAAGATCCTCTTTTTTTGGTGTTACTATTTAGATTAGTTGGCAGGGCTTCGAACTTTGGAAATTTAAATAAGAATTAATGGATCTGTAGATTAATGAGAAGGGAAATAGTTTGAAGTGAAAAATTTATGAAGGGAAATTCAATTCTTTATGCATTAAAAAATAGGGGGAAGATAAATGGTAGGCTCTTGTAGTTAGAGTTTATGCAGTTTTACACTGTATAAAGGGGGGTGTGACCTAAAAAGTTCCAAACCAAGTCAGTGAATGTCTTTTTTCTATAACGATCTCAGGTGGTTGAAGATCAAAAGAGGGATTTATTTAATTATTAAGATCGAGAAGATCTTATAAGTAATAAATCCCTTTTCGGGACGTCACCACAGAGATTTATAGGAAAAAGAACATTACTCATACTTGTTTTGAACTTTTTTAGTCACACCCCCCTTTTATAACAAAAGTAACACAAAAACAAAACAAACTCTCCTACATTTATCTTCCTCCTATTTTTTATGGATAAAGAATTTAATGTGTCCTTCAAATTTTTTCACTTCACAAAACTATTTTCCTTCTTCTGTAATCTACAGATCCATTTAATTCTTATTTAAATTCCAAATTCGAGCCTAAACTAATCTATAGTCAACCCAAAAAAAAGAGATATTTTCGTCAGTTTGCCCTATTACGACTATTACCGACACACCCCATTACACTCATAGAAATAAAAAAAAGACCTTCGCAATATTGCCAGGCCTCATCAGCGAATCATTAGCTAATCTTTCACTTCCTGTTTATAACAAACTCATCTATTTTAATTCATAAGGATAGAACTCCCGTTTGCTCTTAAGTCTCTGTTGTTTTTTACATTTTCTATGTGGCAAGTTAAGTTTGGATGGCTCTGCCGCCATCTACTCGTGACGGGGTTAGCACCCTGCGGCAACTTACAGTTCAAGGATCGACGAGCACCGTCAAAAGCGAGCCGGGGCGTTGTTTCTTCTCGGAAAACACTAAACCAACTTTCTGCGTTGTTCCCCAGCCCAGCTCCCGTTTCTCACCAATGTCAGAGATCATTCTCACACTAATAATCACCCCCTTAATCACTCCCATTTCATTATACTAGCACAAACACCCGATACGATTAAAAACAACAAACCTAACTTCATTTCGGAATCATTTCATCAAACATACTCATAAACTTAGGTCTAAATAACGACAGTGGTCCATTAATCTAACAATATTTGTGAAAGTCTCGATTTTCTGTTGGTTCGTCTCAAACCTGTTGATTTGACCTTGATTAATGTAAGTTAATTTTTTGGTTTAAACTATATGTTATATTCTGCCTGAGCCACTTTACTTGAATATATCTAGTTCTTAAATTTCGAGTTCGAATTAGGTTGGGGGAACAGGGTTTCATTGAAACATTGATTATTTATAACTGTTTCATTATATTTTTTCCAATTCTTTCCACCCTCCATCATCTACATTTTTATGATGATTTTAAAGCCACACATGTGGAGTTTAGTTTTTGTTTATTCTGATTTTATTGATTTTCAATGTCAAATGAATTTTGTTATTTGCTTCCCATGTAATTAATGTCAATTTTAGTAATTTCCAACTTTACATTTAGTTTGTTCTAAAGCTGTTTAGTTTGTGTTTTCACCACATTTGTATTATTATTTTTTTTATTATTATTCATTCATTATTATTAGTATTATTATATTATTATTATCACAAAATATCTATATATAATAATCTTTGATTATTATTATTTTATAGTATTGATATTATTATATTAATTAATTATATTATTATACCTGTGTAGCCTACGACGAAACTCAATATCCCGAAAACAAGTTTGAATTAAAGTTTACAGGTTCGGTCATTTGGTCTTGCAATAAATAAAGATTACATTGGGTGAATCCTTTTTATATTAATTATAAATATATATATATATATATATTATATACTATAATATTATATATATATATATTTATATATTTATTATTATATATTACTAAGTGTTTCATATATATATATATATATATAATTACAGAATTACACCAGTCACGGTTGATGGATTCATTCAATAACGTGTCAATTAAAATACATGAAACCCCACCCGAAAGCCTAACGCAATTTCTCTTAGAGTCAGAGCACGCACAAGTCCAAGTCGTGGTTTTAAGAGGGACAGATTAAATGCAGTGGGAAAAAAAAAAATGGAAGATTATTCCACAGAACAGAGTGGCTGGGAGAAAGAATGAGCCACCACAACGAACAACGAGTCATGGGATTTTCATCCTCACGAAAAATTCCGATGCAGAGAGCATGGCACTCTGTGTATTCGACGAGGGCGGACGCAAAGAAGTAGAGATGCGACGCGGCCAACTCCCCCAAGAAATCTACCTTAGTAAGTACCTTATAGAGAAAGAGACGTTAGCGCCAACGTCACGTTCAACGCAAGTGATAGAGCGCGGTCAAGAGACCGGTTTGGAACCAGTAAGGGACAAAGTTTTTATAAAGTCTCTTAGCTTTAGACTCAAACTCTATCCAATAGAAGGGTGGAGCGGAGGCCCCCCCCCAGATGTGAAGAAGAGTTTACTCAACAAGGTTTGAATAAAGCCCTTATATAATGGAAGTAGCTGGGCATATATATACTATATAATATATATATATTATATTTAATATATACTATTATATATATAAAAAAAGTTATATATATATATTACTACTTATATTTAACCTTAGTATACTGCATTAGAGGTATATTATATAGTGAGTGGTCTAGTTGTATATACGGTTATAATAATGGTAATATTCAGATATATCATACTATATATTATATATAGATATAATATAACATCTAATATAATATACTAGTATATAAGTTTATATATAGTATATGGATATAATGAGGGGTGTATTATTTATTGAAGCTATATTAGGAGATATAGTATATAATTTATTAATCATATTATATGATATTCGTCAGTAGCGAGGTATATTATAATATATCATCTTATCTTATATATATAAATAATACTTAGACTTAATAATATATATATATATCTACAGTTGTCACCACCACCAGGGCAGAACCCTATTCAAGAGGGGGTTGTTGCACCCTCAAAAAGTTCACACTTAAACGCAAATTACGGCAGATGAGCAACAGACGCAGGCTTTAAAGTTAAGTCGAGACTTAAATTCAGCAGGAAAACAACCAGAAGATGGAAGAGAATTCCACAGAACCGATGTGGCAGGAAAGCCAGAACAGAGGTGGCAAGAAAGAAGGAGCACCGCAGCGAACTAGCCTTAAGGAGGAAAGAGTCGGAATTTGTAGAGGATACTGAAAAAGTTTACCAATGGTCCACACAAATTAACTCAATGCACAGGACACAGCACCCCTAGTGTTACGAGCGGTATCGGAAACGGTAGGCTGGATACGCGAGTGACGACCAGACGGGTGTCCCTCGAGCACCGGCGCGCTGCGAGGTACATATAGAAAAAGAGATAAAAGCACAAGAAAAACGCCAAAATAACCACCAACATGCCACCGCAGAACGAAGCAATAAAGAAAGGATGTCGTCCAACCGAGGAAGGGGAAAGTACGGAAACAGACTTATAAGCGTTCTTTTGGCTTTAATGACTCGACCGTGTCCAAAAAGCCCGTAGATGAAACCAGAAGCACCCCCCAGATATACCGAGAACCAGTATTCCATCAAGGGAGCGGATTGAAGACCCTTGTAATAGCGGAGTAAACTGAGAAGAAGAGAAAAAAAAGATCTCGCAGTCTAACCAGAACTCCCCAGTTTCTTTTGAGGCCGCCCTAGCAAACCACGAATGGCACGGAGAGAAGTGTGCTCTAGAAAATGTGAGATGTTTTCCCAAGGACATTTTTTTATCAATTACTAATATTTTTCGGCTTAAAGGCCAAAGGCATGTTAAGGGTGAGCTTAAGGGGATGTCAACAGGACAGAGAGTTGGCGATAAAAGAACGGTCGCGGTGCTGACAGGGATACAGGCAGATAGGGAAGACAGTGAGTGGATAAGTGGGAGAGAGCCATGATGGAACCATCAAGGTTGTATTTATGGAGGGAGGGAGATTTGAAAAAGTTGACGTTTTTTAAAGAATTTAAAATTTCACATTGGGTTGATACGACCCCACCCGGAAATTTACATAGGCAGAAAAGTGAGAATAGAATCGGAAAGATTAAGACGAAGAGGCCAATTCTAGAGTAAAAAGAGTGGGAGAACAGCACATGCGGTGGAAATGAACTAGGAAGTGAAGAAATGATCAAGGGGATATCGAAGTACATCGGCATGCGAAAAGTGAATAGGTCTAGATGTGCAGCGTTTGAGGAAAGATCGAAATTAAATGAAAAGTAATAAGAAATCAAGAGTAGGAAGATAAGACCAGCAAAACCCTGAGGTAACACCACCCAAGGATTAACAGGAATAAAAAGGAGTGGTTTAAGGTAGAAGTGGGTCGGATAATTGACGCGATTTGACGGAGAAACTACGATGAATAAGTAAGCAAAGAGAAGGACGGGAAAACCCAAAGGAGCGGGCGGAGCTGCGAGAAGCAGTGCACGCGTGACCATCACAACAGGTCAAAATGCTATCTGACTTCATGTCACAGGAACAAAAAAAAAGACCCACAACAAACGGCCAGCCAATCGAGAGTCGATACCACGTCGAGCAGCAGGTCAGAGAAATGCGTTAGAACACCTGTAGTTCCTCAAAGGGACGGGTGAAAAAAAAACCGAAAAGAAGTCTTTTATATAAATTCTATTATAGAAACGATGATAATATTCGGCCAGATAAAACCTCCGAGGCCGAAAAGCAAAGTACTAGGCGATCATAAAGAAGTACGAATCGATGAATTCCAGAATGAAATCTAAGAAAAAGAAGAGATTACATTGGAAAAGGGTTTTCAAGATGCTTAAAATAGAATACAAAGTGCGTGCTATAGAGCTAAAGTAAGTGTAAGAGAACACAAGCGGATCCAGAGCCGGCTTCACTTTTTATCGAAATTCGCGGAACAACAAAAAGCCCATAACACAACCAATACATCAAAAAAACTACACCCACAAACACCACCTTGGACCAATGGGCAGCGCTCCCAAAAACACGCGCCAACAAAACCCCCAACAACCACTACCACAACACCATAACGAACGCGAAGTGTAGTATTGAGAAAAATAGCAGGCAATCACCACTAGGAAAACACCTTCGAAACGAACGGAGCGCCGGACCGGCGAGCCCAGCAACAGCGAAGAAGCCGACACTTCACCACTCACGAACCAACGTCACGCTAAAACACCCACCACCCGGCGGAAACAGAACCACAATGACCAGCGGCCACTAGGCGCATATTGCGAAAAGCCAGCCAGCGCCCTGAAACCTCCCTAACGTGCACACGCGATCAGCGATCATTACACGCTAGTCCAATCGCATAAAAACCATAAAATCCCCCGAACAAACATGAGAATCAAAAAGGACGGTCGTCCGCAAATGGAGCAATCCGCACCCCTTAGCGGGATAGAACACCTCAAAAATGTCAGAAACCGGCGCACGATCAAGACGAGAAACGAAGACCGACGAACCGCAAAGAACAAAATAGACGAATGCCCACCCCCAGAACCAAAAAGACGCACCACTATCCCCAAAAAGCCAGGCGCGAGGAAAGAATAGATCTGATCCCAACCAAAAGGGGCAATTGCCAAGCAAGAGAAATCGCCACAGTTGGGTAAGCTTGTCGAAAATAGAAGAGACCCAAAAGAATTGGCCTATATTTCCGCTGGAAAGAAGGAACTTAGACTAACAGAAACATCAGATCGACAATAAAAGGAGGAAGACAGATTTAAACACAAAAGTATAGTCTAAGATGATGATTTATGGCAAAGGAGGGACCAGACAAAGATTATTTCAGTAGCACCGAAAGAAAACCACCATAGAAGAAAGTTAGCATCAGCAATTTCGTATTGATAAAAGCCCACCGTAGCTGTGTCGATCGAGCAGTATCTCTGCAAACGATAAAATCCTAAGGTGAATCAAAAATTGCAGAGATGATAGGAGAAGCCAGAAGAAACTACATTTGACCACTCCCCGATACGCACATGTCTCATATCCCATGACATGGCCACCAAGAAACAGGCACGATCGAAACCATAGAGATTCACTTTCACGCGAGTACGACACAGATTTAGTCGAAGACAGGAATGACACGCTGCTCACTCCCAATCAACGAAATTACAGCTCCCGCACCATATCACGGCAGAAACCGAAAGCGTCCAACCAGAGCTCAAAGCAGTCTTCCAAATATATATAGTTAGACGATAGAAGCGACGCAAAAGGGCCCCCCCCACATCGGCCCCATTACTCAAAGAGCAGAAAAACACGCGATAGGACAGGAACATGGAGCTGGTTTGGAGAGAACAGTAATTAAAACATTAAGTAGTATAAGGCTGTTAGATGGTATAGAATTTACCAATAAAGATCGCGAAGGCTGGTACGAATATTTATTAAAGAGAAGCGACCTAAACGAATGTGGTTGAACATAGGGTCAGTGTGTTCACAGCAATTGCGCCCTGGGACCGATACCGGACATGGTGTGTGGGTTCAATTAATTTAGTTGTTTCAGATCGCTTGACGAAACTGCTGAATAATTCCGTCCAGTTCCTCCACACCACAATACAATCAGTATGAGAGGAACCACCCAACACAGTTACAGTGTTGTCGACACAGTCTTAGAAAATGCCCCAACATAGAAGCGACCACTCCAACGTAAACTAACATTTGCAGACGAATGCTTAAACGATATCAACAAAGCCCTCATGAGAAAAATAGTAAGATCATTCACAAAAAGGCGTAGAAAAATCTGTTACTACCCTATAGACAGAGAACAAACAAAAAAAGTAACGACAAACGGAAAAACCAACAAAAGAAATATCCATCAAAATGTAGTAACGACAGGACAAATAAAGACTTAAGCCACAGAACATCGACATTTCAGGAGATTCGAGATTCTCGAGACGCTGTATTATAAGGCGCTGTTTATGTTTTACCAATAGGAGCAACAATAGCGTTCCAACCTTCAACACAACGAGAAAAATATGACAAATAAGATTATAGTTTGGAAACATCATCTAGAACAGTTACAATAAGATGACACTTACCAAAAGCCAATCTGGGTCTACAAGACAGGACGCCAGCAAGAAGGATCTAAGCGATCATACTCACAGGTATAGAAAGAAAGGGTAGAACATAACGCTCAACGGAAGGTGGCAGCAGTCTTGACTATGCGACCCAAGCCACACAGGGAAGCGTTAAAGTACAGGAGTCAGAAATAGATATGAAGCCCGCAAACCTGATGCAAATCAGCCTATTAGCACTTGGAACCATGGCAACTCATCTGTTACAAACCACCACAAAAACAAAACACAACATAAACAACAAACAACAAAGACAAAAAACAAACAAAACATAAAAGCAAACAAATAATAAACTACTCGTTAAAATTATCTCACCACAATTAAAAAACCTAAATTTAAAACCAGTAAATAATGGAAGACTTGTAATGGATTGTCAATATACATAGATAAAAATATGAACATAAGAATATATACTACATATTGAAACACCTTAATGACCTAACATAATAAATAATATATATATATATACTATAATACATTATACATATATATATATATAATATAATATGATAAATATATATTATAGAACTAATATATATAAATTAATAATAATATTATAATATAATATAAATATAATATAATATATAATATAGTATATAATATACTAATAATACTTAATATATACATAGTATTATAGGACAGACTTGTCGATTATCAGCCGTCACCCTATGGTAATTCTTAAAAAACTATTACCATGCTACAGTAAAACGGAATCAGCGTAAAGAGTTAGTCGGCTTCCAAAGTGTTGCCACCTGAGAAATGTAAAAAAAACAAAACAAACAAAAAAAAAAAAAAAAGAAAAAAAAAAAAACCAACAAAACAACAAAATAATCAATAATAAAAAATCTCAAAAACCTACCAAAATGCCGTACAGCGCCAGAGAAAGGAAATACCATTTTATGGACCCATCCTCAAGGTAACAAATTTCCACATAAAGAAAAACTGTCAAAAAATAAATAATAATAAAAAAAATTGGAGTCGTCGTTAATAATACATATAAAGTAATCTATTAGAAAGGGCCTATTTCAGAGGACCTATTTATTGGATCTTCCGAATAAAAATACAAATGAGACTTTCATATTAGAACATTTTTGCTTCTATACGAGCCACCACCTAGAGGCGCCAGCCTCAGCGAGAAACCCGAAGCGACAGCTGCCCACACAGCGCAAAAGCATAGAGAGAACGAGCAGCGATCACAGCGATGAATGTCTCCACTACACCCCCCCGCCGTAGAGAGGAGAGGCGATGACAAGGAACCCCCCAGCAGATCACCCACCAAAATATCCAAAGAGACGGATAAGGAAAGTTCCGATGATTAAGTAAAGAAACCCATCCACCGGAAAATAAAGAGGGGAAAGGGAAAATAAGTCCTACCCCGAACATAAAGTCCCCGAGAAGCCGCACGAAAGGATCACCCGAGCATCTTAACGCACCATCGATCGACAAAAAATTAAGCAAAAGAAATATACCTACTAAAGGGTATATCTCTATTAAGTAAAAAAAAAAAAAGCCAAAAATATTCAAATAGACAATGTCTATTCCTATCTATGATCGAGAACAAATAACACACAGGTCTACCATAAATAGGAGACAACCTCTCCGAGTTCAAAATCTAACCTAATTTAACATAATATCAGTTACCAAAAATATTTTTTCATATATAATTAATTATAATACTTTACAATTTTCTTCAATTGGAAAGATTTTACCAGGATTCCAAATAGATAAATTCCTTTTACGCTAATTGCTAAGAGCATATTGAATAGATTTTTGATGAGATATAAATTTTTTTATATATTTTTTTTTATTATTATTAATTAGTATTTTATTTTCTTTTGGTTTAAGAAAAGTTTGAGGAGAATAAAGTGTTTTGGGTGAAAGAATTACCAAGCAATTGATATCACGTAAATTATAACTGTTAAGCAAATTAAATAGTTTTTAAAAGTAAATAATCTTAAATTAATAATAAAACAGAAAAAGCTGACATAAAATATAATATAAATAATAAAATAATATACATAAAATAAAATATATATAAATATAAAGAAACAAAATGAAATTATAGATATAATATAAATAATAGAATAAAAAGAATATATAATATATATATATTGAAAAATATATATATAAATAAATATAAATAAAATATATAATAATAGAATAAAAGTAAATAAATATATTATATAATTATAATATATAAATATATATAAGATAATAAAATAATAATATATAATATAATATACTGTGTATTTGAGTTGAGTAAAATGAATTAAGGGCCGCTTAAAAATAAACCAGATGTGAATTTTGATATGAGGAAAAGTGACCACAATTAAAAAATAACAATCATGACACCATCTCTCACCAAATACACAATAAATTAGAAGCAAAAGCCAACAACCAAAAAAAAGAACCACAAAATTTACATACACAAAAAAAAAAATTCATAACTGAAATATCTATTTTAGCTGTAACAAAAGAATTAAACACATAGAATTTCAGAACAATAAAACGTAAGCGCAAAAAAAACACGAATAAGAATAAATATTAATTTCTCTCTTGCTTTCGTGTAGTACGGCTATAAAAAAAATAAAGATAATATATGAAATAAAATTAGTATATATAAATATTTTATACAATATATTTAATATAACAAAAGTAAAATAACAATATATATTTAAATGATAATTTTATTGTAAAACTAAAACTTATAAAATAAATAATATAAAATAATATAATATAAATAATAAAAGACCATAAATAAATAAAAAAAAACACTGATGTAAGTCTTAAGGAAACAAATAACTAAATCAAATGTAATATAATAAAAATAAAAACTCCACTACGAAACTCACACAAGCTACACATCACATACGCGACTAGCCTAAACCAAACCCGAATAAAATAGCACACATAAGAAATATTAAACTAACGAACCCGCATCAGACCAAAAGTATATCCACCCCTATAACCATAAGAATATATACCATAAAATGTGGTATGACTCATAACGACACCTAAAGCTAGACATAAGATAATATAAATAATAATATAATATAAATCATGATATAAAATAATAATAATAAATAATATAATATAATATAATAAATAATATATAATAAAATAATAAAAATAAATATATAATAATATGAAATAAATAAAAAAATGAAAATAATAATAAACCGCTCAAAATAATACTACACATAATAATAATAAACTACTTAAATAATTTTAATTAACAACCTTGAGCACAAATAAAAAATACAATATAACACGTAGATATAGAAATAAAAAAAAAAACAAAAAAAAAAAGTATAAACAATCAACAAGGCTACAAGATCAAAAAAGCGAAAGTAGCGAGAAGTAGTAATACCTCCCACTACTGCCAACCCCCATAACCTACGCATAAATAAACTAAAGCCATCAAACTAAATCACAGACGACTACTCAAACACCACCAACAAACCCAAACACAATTTCAATAATACTCCAAATAATACTAATAACAATACATATATATATGAAACGTAGTACACATAACTTTTGAGCTAGTCAATGAAAAAAACCAAAAAACGAAAAGGACAACACACATACCAACCCCCCAAACAAGCCCTATATAACAACAAAAAATCATCACCACACATAATATCACCTCAAAAAAACCATAACTCAACAAAATAATACCATCACAGTCAACGCTCCTCAATCCCGATCGACCATCAAACCCGTCCAACATACATTCAATGCTCCACCATAAAAACAAACCAACAGCTCCGACAGATAACCTCTACAAATAACCACTTATCTACCCCATCATCCGAAATCACAGTCCGACTACATCACTCCAGACACTTGATTCGACATGAGCCACCCACAGAACATACAGTGACCCAAACTAACACCGAACACCATACAGGCCACGTTTCCCCAACGAAGACAACCTCCGAATCGCATTCTCCCTAGCCTAACACGACCGAATTTAAACTGCGACCACGAGAATAACTCAGATTCGTTCCTCCGCACAAGCGCAATCAGAACGCTTCTCACCAAGATCCAACTCGCAACTAATATGAGTCGCTTATTCAGAGGCGCAGACATAAAGTCTCCGGGGCGGAAGCACACAGAGAGACCGCGCATCATGCTGATAATCGTTTCCAGAGCTCGACTCAAGTATCTAGAACGCCGACCTTACGGTTACACCCAAAGAACCCAATTAATCAACACGTCAAAGCCAAGAGATACGCAAAGATAACAGAATGCGACAGGCGTGATGTATACAATCTCTGAGCCTAAAATTCTGGAATAAATAGACGGAGGCGAAAACGAGAGCGCAGGAAAGAGTAACTATTAGAATAGTATACAAAATCAAATTTCTTGTATAAGACAAAACGATGTGTAGGAATGAACTTTGGCCAAAAGTTGATGTTTAAATAGAGTTTTAAGTTAAAACATTAATTATATAATTAAGAAATACATAAAAGATATAATACATAGTAAACTCCATTCCATAAAAATAGATTAAAAAAAATAATAATAGAATACTAAAGAGTAGAGATTTTACACGTTAGATTCAGGCGCCTGAACCATCGCGCCAAGAAAGACAGGCGTCGCACCTCAGACGCCTCGTATCCCAAGGTCACTCAATTTCCTGTCTCCTATACTCAAATGTCGATTAAGGTGTAAATATTTTTATACACAATACTCATACGAAGGCCAGCAGTTTCGAGTACAGGAAGTATTTGCACCCGCGCACAGACTGCGACGCATACCCGTACTTCTAGGAAACGCTAAAGACAAAAAAACCCAAAAATAAATCACCTAATAACAATCACCCACGGACAGGCACAAAAAAAGCCGCCAAGCCCAAGTCCGTTTCGAAAAGCTTTCATGGGGTGACGATAAATATACAGGCCATTATCTACCACAACACAAACCTAAGACATTGAAAAACATATATTTAAGATACATATGAAAAAAAAAAAATTAGTGAATAACAAAACCAACACAACAAGTCATATCACCAATAATATTAGTACGCTCAACTGAACTACAACAACATCGATCCTACCCATGCCAAAAAAACCAAACAGAATAACCGAAGACAAGGCTCGACTAACCATATATCCTCTCCACCCTAAACCCTCCAATACCACAACACAAACCTAAGAATCCAACCCCACTACAATCCTCACTCAACTCCTACCTCAATCTCTCTGCTATACCATCTACTCTCCTCTCTCTACTGCTCACTCTACATAATAACCATACAAACTCTCTCCTTCCTCATACCTCTCGTGCATACTACTCACCATCTCTCTCACTCCCATGATAAAAGACAAAACCTACTAGAAATACGATAATATATACAACCTAACTAAACATAATAGATGCTGTACGATGCGATGAAATACACAAAAGGTTAGAGACACAAACACATGTTCACTCACCGAATATGAAAATTCTTATTGACCCAAATAAACTAAAAACCTCCATTTACATATTGACATAAAATCCATTTACAAAAAAAAATAATTCATTTATTTTTCATATATAAGATTTATAATATATATATATACCAACTCAACTAAATACTAAAAAAACAGTAACTTTATACTCAACTATAAAATAAATATATATATAGATACATAAATAAATAATACTATATATATAATAATACTACACCCATAAAATATATAACTATACATATACGAACATCAATACACATATCAAGTAAAAATATATACATATTTATTAAAATAAAATATCACAACAATAAATAATAATTATGAAACTATAAAATATAAAAATAAAATAACAACATGTATAAAATAGCAAGCATATTTCTTGCATGTTTCATAAATAGAATAAAAAAAATACACCCATACCTCACCAAAATCACAAACTAAGTACAACAACATCACCAACTAAATAACTTCACTCCCCAAAAATTAATCACCATAAAATAGTATCTTTCAAGTCACACATCGGTGAAACAGACTGAATTTAGAACACTTAAATTACTCAATACCGACCAAAACTAAATCTTCTAAATCTTGAGAGAATAAATTGAATTCTGCAGGTTATATATTTAAAGATTAAATATTTCTTAAAATATAAAAATCTCGATATTACTTATTGGTTGGTTATACTACAATTATATTTTCTACCATTCAATTAAAGATTCATTTTGCAAGTCAAAGATGCTTTTTCCGATGACGTTGCATTGACTATATGAATGACGTCACGAATTAGAAAATTCAAATTTGTAGAGTAACTAAAGAATTTTTTTTTGTAATAATTCTCAAATACATTATTTTTTTTTTCAAAGGTTTATATCAAAATTACATTTAAACTAAAATACTCATTGTTAAGTGACAGGAAAAAGGTTTTAATAAGGACTTCAAGTGAACTGAAAGCAGAAAAATAGAAATAGAAAATTAAAATAGGGTTAATCGTTTATTCAAACAAAATTTGAAACATTAATGAAACTTTTTCTGAACACTTAAAACCTCTTAAGAGACTTGTTTAGACGAGAAAAAGAGTTTGTTTAGCTGAAAAGGAAATTCCAACAATATTAAAGAAAATGGAAGAATTGATCACAGGATGAAAAAAAATTGTTTCAAAATCGTGTGATTAATTAAGGGCAGGGTTCAATAAAACAACCAAGATTTGACACAAGATTTATAGCTCTAAAACACCTTTTTTTAAAATTTAATTTTGAATGGTTTTCTAATATTTAAATAGAGGAGAACATATTGTATTCATATAATTATAATAAAAAATTAATTGTATCAAGAAAATTTTTTTTTTAAATGTATCAAGGAATTACTAACTTAATCCTCATATCACACTTAGCAACGACGGAGAGACGAAAGAAGAATGACCATCAAAAAAGAAGGGAAACATGTGGACACAAAAAAAATAAAACGGAGAAAGTATTCCTTGTGAAGGAGCCATGGTTAGCACATGTCACAAAAACATTGTTCCCGAAAGGGATGAACACCATCATCTAACGCAAAAAACCATCAAGTGAGCTGGTCCGGTACGCAAGTCAGCTCGCTTGAAAGTGCCAAAATAAGTTAGATATATATAATTGTATATCTGAACTACGAAAGATAACCAAAACCAGCCACCAAGTTCTTACTTTAAAGGTGTAAGGGGGCAGAATAACAGCTAGTGATTAAGTCTTGCTAGCATATACGATCGCAGAGCCTCACACAGAAAACAACCTACTATATACATAACTAATTATACTAAGGTTTCAGCGAGAGTAGTTAACAAGAACAGCAAAACTATAGGACAAAAAGCATTCAGAAGTCTCGCGTAAATTGAAGAGCACACGTGAAACAGTCTACAACTAAACACCAAGGCGACTCGACCACCATAGAGAATAAAAGAATAAAGGCGTAATAACTATACCTACATAATTATAGATATAACTCATAATGACATAGATAAATAACTAATAATCACAACGAATTTTAACTCTTGAAAACACAATGTCAATAAGTATAAGAAATAAGTACTTTTAAAAAATGGTTATCCATAAACAACCATAAATACATAATAATAATAAGACTAACTATATTAAATTGCAATAATAATATTTAAGATAATAATAAAATGCCAAAATAACTAGATAGTAATATGCTTCTCAAACACCAAGAAAAGATTCATATAAGCAATAGAATGATAACTCATACACCAACTCTCAACTATCGCTATGAAAACAAAACAACACAAAAATACTACTAAATATATACGAACAAAATAAACTCAAACCTAAATAATATCACTCACGATAACGTATAATTATACTATCAACTACGTTACAAACTAATAACGGTATACATATACAATACTAAAACAAATCATAGGTAACAATAGAATACTCTAACTGCACGATCCTATGCCTGACAATAATCCTATACTACATATACATAAAAACTAATAACAAACTAATAACCTAAACCCACTCACAATAACCTAGTTATAGCTAACAAACCAAACTACATACTATATCAAGATTAATAATATACGCCGACATAATACTATATACACCATGCGGACCAGATAAACAGGCGGAGGCAAGGGGGCTGATGCAATTTTAGCATAAGATTGCCATAAGATAACCTTGCACGAAAGAAGAAGAAACACACAAAACTCAAACCTAAGTATATTATTGCCAGACAGGACACCTTCTTTAAGGCGAATTTTAGCATTAAGCTCAGCACCAAAGACTGCAAAAAGATTCACATCCGAATCGACAAAAAAATAATTATGCAAGATAGCTAAATTATGTAATTCAACTTAAACCACCGATACATCCTCTAAAAGACCTTGCACATTTTTACTTGAGCTCTATCTAATTAGACTTCAATACATCTGCACGATATTCTCGCGCATCAGCCAGTCCAGTAGCGTGGGAATAGCAAAACAAAATTTTACCAGGTTCTGCTTAACATACTTCGCGACACAGGATGAAAAAAACCTAAGACAGGATATTGTCTATGGAGCTAACAAGACGAACCCCCCACTAGGAGGCCAAATGTGGACAGGGAGATCTTTACAAGATCCTAGACACAAACAACTACACCTACAATGTTTTACTCGTCGAACCGAAAATTGCTAGAAAGAAACTGTTTTCTGATGCAACACAACTCACCTTATATGACTCCTTTTAGGATTTTTATCGGCAACCTAAAAAAAAAACTGCGCTCATAAACGCTCTTCTATGTCTTTATGGCCCAGGGGGGAGGGAGAGGGGAAAAATTATCTACATTTCTTCGGAACAAAAACCAGACGCACCCCAAAGCCTTTTACTCACCCAAACAAATGAGCAATAAATCTATTAAATTATGAAATTTCCAAAAAAAGAGAAAAATACTCTCTCAATATGTGCTTTTTTCACCAAAGTAAACAACATACGCCATATTATTGGATTGTTAAAGGAAATATAAATATTAGAATACTTTATTATTCAAATTTTTATTTTTCTAAAAGTATTTATATATTAGGAAATAATTATACATGAAGAAATAAAATATACTAAAAGTACTTTTCAAAAAATTTTTGAAAAATTAAAAAAACAATCAATAGGTACTGAGGTGCTTTTGCCTATTACCATCAATACTAAAGAAGCTAATTTATAAAAAAATAAAAACGTCAAAAATATTAAAAAAAATGACGAGAGAGAGACAGATGTTACCAAATTTTAAAGAAAAAAAGAAAAAAAAACATGTATCTGCGATTTTTATTTTTTAAATGATAATATTTACAATTCCCAGAATAATGTAAGAAACAAAATGAAGAAGATTTTAGAAAAACGAAAAAAAATTACATTTTGAATAATAAAATATTTATTTAACATTTTTATACGAATTATGCAAAAAAAAATAATTATTCTTATCAAACCTCTAATACAGTTATAAAATAAATAATATAATATATAAATATATATAAATATATATATAATATAATACTAATATAAATAAATATAATATAATATATAATAATAAATATAATATAATTATAATAATAAAGAATATAATTAATATATAATAAAATATAGTAAATATACGATAATATATATATAATAATATATATATATAATAATATAATAAAAGAATAAAAATAATACTATTACAGTAATTATCGCACCCCCCAAACCCCGATAACACACCACCCACAAGACACCCACACAGTCCGAAAACGACAAGAAGCATGTCAATCAAGACAGGGAAGCCTCGCCTTAAACAATAGCCAAGATTGCATACTCTCTAGCACTTTAAACTTGGACACGCAAACTGCCATACTAAAAACGGAGATTAATCGATCATAAAGGAGGAAAAAATATCGGAAAGCACACTTTGGTTTCGGATGCGGATGATGCGTACGAAAAGAGACAAACAAAAAAAGTAGCTCACACAATCAGGAGGAACTCAAGGGACTCGCAAGAACGCTCAGTGACATAAAGGAATTGCGGAACGAAACAACACCAAAAGGTACCTCGAAGATAAAAAAAAATCGGGACACAAAATGACGCACATCACAAACACACAGAATGAGCAAAACGGACAAATAAATCAGGTTGAATTCGCACAGAAAGAAGTAGGGAAGACCAAGAATAAGTAGTGACAGATAGAAAGCATTATAAGGCTTAAGGCCAAACGTCGAATAGATTTTAAGTATTTTGGCGTAGTCTAAAATTGACGAATGCAAAGGAAGGACAAGATTGAGGAGTTGAACAAAGGAAAGGAATTGGAAGAAATGATTATTCACATAACGAATGTGGCCAATGTCACATACACTAACCGATTGTGCGTAAAGGAGAAAAGGACATACCCAAACAGAAGAGCTACTACAAAAAAAAAATACATAAAACTCTTACTCAACAAAAGCAATTCGTAAGAGAACCGAATATAGCTCTGCTAATGGGCTCGCTTGACAATAGGCCAACCATGACGGACACAAAAATTAGCAATACGAAATGCAACACGAACAAAAAGCGACTACGTAAGCTTCGCAGAAAAAATGAGCGCGACTTCAGCACATAATAAGAACTCCATTAGTAGGATACGATATCTCGTTAGAAGAGATCAATGGAAGGAGAGAAGACCGATGACGCATAGATGGGACGGCAGGCTGGGAATGGAAAGCATGATTTATGAAATGCGTGGATGCAAACGCAAAACCAGTTTATAAGATGGTTTGGACATGATCGAAAAAAGCACAACTGACACAGAGAAGGGAAAAGAAGAACACGATAGCTAGCAGCATTTGTGTGGCGAGACCAAGAAGAGATAGAAAAGAGCAATCACAACTAGCAGGAAAGGACACGACGGAGGACATGTGAAATGAGATTCCAGGGATGCGCAGGACTACGCTAACCAAGCTAGGCACAGAACAGACGGCACATAGAGGAAGTAACAGAAGGCACGCGAACAGAAACACTAAAATTGCAAAGACTAGAATCTTACGAAGAGAAGAAATCTCTCTGGACGGAGAAAGAACCTGCAGTCTGACCCCACACTAACAAAAACTAATAAATGACAGAAAAACTACATACACAGAAAAAATTAAGACCAAAGACTAAACATCCACAATACCAAAAAAAAAAAAAAAAAAATATAAATCACATAACTATATAATAAACTAACCATCCTATTCTTATTGCTGTGAAAGTACAGTACATAATAATACTAAAAAAATAACGCCACTAACATAACTCCATACTCATAACGCTACTTTCTAATATAGGATAAAAATAACATAATAATATATAGATAACTAACTAAATAAAAAAATATATATTACACAAACTGATAAAATATATATTCAAATCGTTGGAAAAATGTATGAAAATACTATAATTATACTTAAGGGTTCCAAGCAAAAAACTCCCTTCCTATGGAAGATATTAAACTCCACATCTACCAGTATCTCAAAAGCAAAGTGCGCAATAGCCTCGACAGACAGAGAGATTTAAGTAATAAAAGCCATATGTTTTCCGAAGAGAATAGCACTTCTTATTACTGAGGAAAAACGGAAGTGATGGATACGGATAACTAGTGGCTATGAGACACCTACTGCAACATTAGTACTAACGGCGACGCTGATTGTCGATTGGTATACGAAAGGTTACCGGCAGCAGAGTGAAATTATTTTATTCTTCTTAATTATTGCAGATTTGACAAACAAAAAAGCATGGTTGTGCTCCATTTGAAAACGGAAGGGAACATGAAAATACCGGAAAAAATTCCTCCGAACGTATACACGGCCATATGAATATACAATGATGAGTTGGTTGCTCTGTTAAACCAGAAGCACCCAAACAGAAGGAGCATGTAGCCCAGAGAGTGTATCCAACACAATCACATTACTAAGTCGATTTAAAAAATTAAAGTACCAGTATTCAAAGCAAGTTAAGTATATCAGGAGCGAAAGAATTAGTAAATAAACTGTCCAGATAAATGCCTTCTTTTATAGATGGAGAAGGCGATATCGGAGATAGACTAGTGAAAAGAGTAGAGCTTCCTGGACAATTGTTCTAACGGCGACGTGGTTGTCTGATGGTTCGGATATCTGGCGCAAGAGATAGAAATTTCATTGTGTCTTAAAATATTTTTGAAAATTGCTATAAAAAAAAATGCAAACAAGCATGCTTGTGCCCCAATTTGCGACGGTTATCTTTGACTCGTATGAGTTTGGTTGCTCTTTAGTTAACACAAGAAGATACTACAAGCAGAATGGAACAGTGTAAGCACGACAAAGGCAGCGAAATGATTATCCAACCACGACACTATCAATGTCCATATATAAATAAAAACGTAACTGAGTTTCACACAACAGTAGAATTAATCCGCACACAAATAATATTAAAGAAAAGATAGATGCCCGACAAACTCGCCATCTATATTTATAAGAGGAAAACGGACTGGAAACTCGAACCCCAAAAGTGACAAGCGCATATAGAAACAATATGATCTAGCGCGCGACACACACTAGTTTGATCGATAGAGTATCACGCAGGTAAAACTACCTGGCGCGACGTGACCACATTATATATATCCGCTCTCTATCCTCTATTGCAATGTTGCCACACCAAAACACAGCCGCCAAAACAGAAGCCATGTTGCTGCCACGATTATTGGCCGATTCCCTTCGAGCTCATATAGAGCTTGGTATGCTGCCTGTAACCACAGGCAGCCACCCAAGACAGACACTGACATTGTAAGAACAAAAACGCAGCAGGTGTTTCAACACACCCAATTTCTGATATTCTAACAATAACGTAATATAAGTTTCAAAGCAGCTCGACCAAACAACCTATCGGCCAGCAATCATCCCCTCCCCCCCCTGCT
>JABUQX010056959.1:12500-15733 GCA_015478945.1 Trachelipus rathkii | reverse complement strand
TGAGGCAACAATTCGATGAGTAGAAGAATGAGGTTTAAGAGAGTTAGTGTAAGAAGGAGAGTTGAAAAGACGAAAAGCTCTTAACTACACATTTTCAGCGAGAGTGAAAAGTGAGTGAAACACCAACCAGATGGGAGGTAAACTACATACAGGGGCGAACGACACCCTTATAAAAAGCAAGCAACTGGGGTGGAATGAAGAAATTCTGAAGGAGCCTCAGAACATTCAACCTTTTACGAGCTTGTTTAGAAAGAGAAAAAGTATGATGCTTTAAAAAAAAGATGAAGAGAAAAAGAAACACCAAGAATATTAAGGACAAACGGAGGTTTTAGCTTGTTCTTGAGGAATTTATAGTTATTTGGAAGATTATGTTGAGTAGAAAGATAAAGTAACAGTTTTTTAGGCATAGAAAACAACTAAAGTTTCCATGTCCCAATTAGAAAAAAATAAAAAGATCAAAGGTTAATTACTTCAAGGCCACCCTCCCAGCATGACTTATTTACTGCTTGGTGGGATGCCATTAATATTAAAAGTAGTGAAAGTTGAAGTCGTTGGCAAAGGAATTCATAGGTGATGAAAAATAGAAAAAGAATTATGAAGAGAATAAAACCTTGAGAAACAACAACATTTATAGATTCTAGGGATGAATAAAGGCTGTCTACGATAGATGCTATGAAACACAGGATAGGAAATCAAAGAGAATGGTAGACATCTAAAATAGGAAGTTTAAAAAACAAAACCTTGTTCCAGATTTTATCGTAGGCTTTCGATACATCCAGCGCTAGAACAAAGGTCTCACAGAAATGTCAAAGAGCAGAGGACCAATAATCCAAAAATAAGGGCAAGATCACTAGTAACTAGTAAAGCGCTCAAGGAAAATGTTCCAGATCTTCAAGCTAAGAGCAGATTCGAAACTATAACTAAGTTAAAGCATATATATATATATATATATATATATATATATATATATATTATTTATGTATTTATATATATTTATATATATATATTTAAATATATATATAAAATAATTTTATATATATATATATATATATATATATATATATATATATATATATATATATAATATATATATATATGTATATATATATATATATTTTTTATATAATATATAGCTATATTACTATATATAGCTCTATATAATATATAGGGTCAATCCATTTTTTCCGTACCAAAATAATGGAAGTTGGCCGCTCGATAATTTTTGAAAACTTTTATATTTTGCATGGCGTTAATGTTATCCCTGGAAAGTTCAAAACCACCATTCGTTTTTGTAGATTTACTCTGGTTGTAACAGGGTGAGCCAAAATGTTTGACCAGGTCGAGCAAAATTTATCACTTAATAGAGGTAACATTTTAAGTCATATCTCCATATTGGTAATTCTTATACCAAATTTCATAGAGAGTGATTTGTTAGGGATACTTTAAGGTACATTTGGCCTTTCCTGTTTTTTTTTTGGGAAAATAATATTTCACCATGAAAATGAATCCGAAAAATTGTGTTAAAAATCGAAGAAATTTCCATTTTCGTGGGTGTATTATTAAAAGAAGGAAATAATTTAACGATATAAAATTTTGTGTGATGATACATACTAAAGTAGGGTTTAACTTAAATCTTATTTGAAGTTTGGTAAATATTTTTAAAAAAATTTACAGGGTGTCCAAAAATCAATTTTTCGGAAAATCGGTAACTTTGAACCTTAATATCTCTGATGGGGTAAGTGCTAAAAATCTGAAATTTTCACACATTATACTACTACCATAGATGTTCCTTCACCTGCAATATTGACTTTGGTATTTGCTTGTTTTAAGAAATACAGCCATTCAAAAATGCCAAAAAAAATTTTTTTTGTATACGTGAAATGTGCATACGTAGGCCTACTCGTAATATAAAGTACCTATATTGTTAAAGTGTGTAAATATTATTATTATTATTAGAAATTATTAAAATTTATTGTCATAATTCTTTTTTTTCAATTTTTATTTAGCATAAAACAATGAAAATAAAATTCATAATTTTGGAAAAAATTCACGTTTGGAAAATGTCAATAAAATATAACTTAGACTTGTGTTTTTCTATCCAAATTAATACTATAACATTATTAAAATCTACTTAACATTTAAATTATAATTAAAATTAGTTTGGATAAACACAGACGTAATAATATTTAATGACCGTTTCTCCCCGACGCCACTGACCGGTTTTTCCCGAATTCAATTTTTTGAAAATGGAATTTTTAAAAAAAAATTTAAAAATATTTATTTCGATATTTTTATTATTTTCATTATTCTATAACATTAAGGAAACTCCAAATGTGAGAAAAAACTATTAAATATAGATGTAACTTAAAATTTCGATTTTTCATGATTCATTAAAAAAAAAAAAGCTGATTTTTGACCGGTTTTCCCCGCCTTTTACCGGTATAATATATATCAATAATATATATAGTATATATATTATATATATATATATATATAATATATATATATATATATATATATATATATATATATATATATATATATATATTATATATATTATATATATATATATATTATATATATACCGTATAATCTTTATAATATATATATATTATATATATATATATATATATATATAATAATATATATATTATATATATATATATATATATATATATAATATATATATATATATATATATATATATAACATAAACGTAGCACACACAAACATTTTTTTAAGATAAAGATATATTTTTTTATTTACAATCAACATGGTAAGAGCGACACAAGCACACTTCAAAATCTTAGCTTGCATAACTGAATTAATGTCGCGCTTTACATTAAATATTATTACGTCTGTGTTTGTCCAAACTAATTTTAATTATAATTTAAATGTTAAGTAGATTTTAATAATGTTATAGTATTAATTTGGATAGAAAAACACAAGTCTAAGTTATATTTTATTGACATTTTCCAAACGTGAATTTTTTCCAAAATTATGAATTTTATTTTCATTGTTTTATGCTAAATAAAAATTGAAAAAAAAAGAATTATGACAATAAATTTTAATAATTTCTAATAATAATAATAATATTTACACACTTTAACAATATAGGTACTTTATATTACGAGTAGGCCTACGTATGCTATCATAACACAACTTAAAAAAAATTTTTTTTTTGGCATTTTTGAATGGCTGTATTTCTTAAAACAAGCAAATACCAAAGTCAA